>CADDXX010000628.1:0-60755 GCA_902810485.1 Alauda arvensis
TGCAGCCCCTCCCCAGGGAACCGAGAGTCCCGTGTCCCCCTGTGCCCCCCGAGGGCAGGGGATGGCCGGGCAGGGTTTGCAGCCCCTCCCCAGGGAACCGTCCCCGCACCCCGATGGGCACCGAGCGGCCCCAGCCCCGGGGAGGGGACGCGGGGCCAGGGCAGGGCCAGGCACGTCATGACAGGGGATTCCCAAAAGGCATCGACACGTTATTATTACTGTTTAATACAACCCCATATAAAACTGAAGCAGCAGCAGCAATTCTTATCGAGGGACCTAAACTGAAATAGGTTTTAGAACATAATTTAAAAAAATAAAAACAGCAAAAATAGCAAAATATATGACTTTTTTTTTTTTTTATAGCAACTGATATCTACCAGCCACTAGTACCTTCCTACCAAACTGGTATATCTCTGGTAACAACCCTTTTTAAAAAGACATGTAAATATATATTCATATTTATACATATTTTTCGTTATGTACACGGGACTCTGGGTTTAGCACAGGAGGGTTTGGTGGCCTCTGAGCAGTGCAGAGGGRTGTGCCAGGCGTGGCTCAGCAAAGCCCAGCCCGAGGGGCTGCAGGACTGGCCCGGGGGCATCCTGGGCACTGAGGCAGCCCCACACCACGAGGCTCATGGCACACTGAGGGTCCCAGCACACTGAGGTTCCTCGCATAGCAGTGATGCTCCTGCCACACCAGAGAGACTCCTGGCACTCCAGAGAGGCTCCTGGCACACCAGAGAGGCTCCTGGCACACCAGTGAGATTCCTGACACACCAGAGAGGCTCCTGGCACACCAGAGAGGCTCCTGACACACCAGAGAGGCTCCTGACACACCAGAGAGGCTCCTGGCACTCCAAGGCTCCCCACTTGCGCAGCTGCAGCTGCAGGAGCTGCTCCAGGTTCCCCAGTGGCAGCTCAGCCTGGCTCCCAGTGCCCCACCCGGCTGTGCCACCCCAGGATGCCCGGCTGGCTCTTTGGCCATGCACTGCCCACGGACGGGAGAGGATTTCAGCTCAGCCAGGTGGGAATGCTCAAGCACAGAACTCACGGAAAAGAGGTTTAAAAAGGCAAGGAGGAAACAGCAACACTGGAGCCGAACACCCTGGGCTGTGGAGGGCTGACGTGAGGCAACAGGAGGAGCTGGCAGGACGGGGGTGGTTTTGGTTATGTGAGATGCTACGGACGTCTCTGAAYCCTTTGTGCAGCAGCTCAGCACGAGCAGGCTGTGCAGGCAGTGTCCGTGGGCATGGCACARSGTGGCACAGCCTGGCACAGSGTGGCACAGGGTGACACAGCCTGGCACAGCGTGGCAGTGTGACACCATGTGACACAGCACAGCACAGTGTGATACTGTGGCACAGCCTGGCACAGCSTGGCACAGCCTGGCACAGCACAGCACCCCGGCAGTGCCACCCTCAGTGTCTCTTCAGTGCACCATTGCTGTGCTGAGGGGGCAGCTTGGGGAGGCAGGGCTCGTCTGGGAGCGGGTCGTGGGAGAACACCGAGTCCTCCCCCGAGGAGCAGGTGGAGCTGCGCGTGTTGGGGAAGCCGGGGGAATACTGATCCAGCGGCATGGACAGGTCCAGGTACTCCTGAGGGGGACAGACCCCAGGCTGGGCTCAGCACGGCGCCGGGCAGCCCCCAGGGAGCTCCTCAGCCAGGTGCCACCAGWGCCACCCCTCCTACCTGGTTGGAGGTCATGGCCACGATCCTGTCCAGGTCCTCCACCAGCTGCTTGAAGGTGGGTCTCTGGGAGGGGACRGCGTGCCAGCAATCCCTCATCATCATGTACCTGCCAGGGCAGGGCAGGCAGGGGCTCAGCTGGGATCCCCACCCAYGGGAGCACAGCAGCACCAGGAACGTGTCCCCGTGCCCAGGCTGGGACCCAGGGCTGAGGAGATGCTGCTCCAGGGACTGAGGGAATCCCCCCTGTGGAAGGAAGGGAAACCCTCCCGGCSTGCCCTGACCCTGGGCTGTCTGAGGAGGAGGATGGGCACAGTGTGGGGTGGTCCCTGTGCTGGGGTCACCCTGGGATTCCCTCCTGTCCAGGGTGATTGCAAATGTGATGGGCTGATGGTTCTGCAGGGCTGGGAACTGCTGGGACTGTGACCCCAAACATCTGCCTGTCCCCCTCCATGCCCCAGCCCGTGTTCTGAGCCCAGCAATGGCACTCAGAGACTTCAATCCCCTCTTCCCCACCCCAGCTCTGCACTCACAGCTCGTTGGTGCAGTTGCTGGGCTTGTCCATCCTGTGACCTTCCTTCAGCAGCTTGAAGAGCTCCTCAACGGGCACCCCGGGGTAGGGTGACCCCCCCAGCGTGAARATCTCCCACAGCAGCACCCCAAAGGACCACCTGGGAACACAGGGCAGGTGATGGGGCACCAGCTCCGGGGCACTGACACCCCCTGGGCCCCAGTTTGGGTGTGGTTAGAGGTTGSTTTGCTGGGAGGAGCCACCATCCAGTGTTGAGCCACCGAGCTATGGGATAAACGAGTCCCAGCACCAAACACAATTTGCATTCAAAACGTTTGGTTGGCTGACACCGATTGTAATCTCATTAAACCCAGACCAATCCCATCATGCAGCTCCCAGCAGGCCCCACTCACACATCACTCTGGTGGGTGTAGATTCGGTCAAAGAGAGCCTCGGGGGCCATCCACTTCACTGGCAGCCGACCCTGAGAYACAAAACCCCACAAAACCCCGTGGCTGTGAGGGCGCCTGGGGCAGGGGGAGCCCTGCCTGCCTTCCCAGCACAGGCTGGAGCAYCCCCAGCCCACAGAACCCCTGGCACACCACTCACATTGGTCGTCTTCTTGTAGTAATCGATGTGGTGGATGTCCCGGGCCAGCCCGAAGTCAGCAATCTTCATCACATTGTCCTCTGTCACCAGCACGTTCCTGGCTGCCAGGTCCCTGTGGATGCACTGACAGGGCACGGGGCTGTCAGGGGCTGTCCCCATGATGGGGAGAAGGAGGGGTGCATACTCCAGGCCAAGCTGCTGGCAGCTCCTCACCTTCTTGGAGGCCAGGTACTCCATGCCCCGGGCCACCTGGTAGGCACAGGAGACCAGGTCCTTGAAGGAGAGCTGCTCCTCGGGGACGCGGGCGGGGTTGTAGCAGTACTCCATGCCCGGGGGCCGCCGTGCCTGCAGGTACTCCCGCAGGTTGCCCTTGCTGGCGTATTCCACAATCACGTACAGGGGTCCTGCGGGGAGGCTGTGGTGAGAGGCTGGAACAGGGGTGGCACAGGGGACACCTCCTCCCCAGCCCTGCACCCTCACCGTCCTGCGTGCAGGCTCCCAGCAGGTTGATGATGTTCTTGTGCTTGCCRATCATCTTCATCATCTCCATCTCAGAGATGAGGTCAGACAAGTCCTTCTCTGTGGCGTCGGCTGAGGCAGGGAAGGCAGCAGTCAGGGGGTGCCAGGCTGGGCTGCACACCCCAGACCCCAGCCAGGGCCGTGGCATCACGCCAGCACCACCCTCCTGCTGCCACTTACACTTGAGCATCTTCACGGCCACCTTGGTGACACGGTTGGGCTTGTCCTTGTCGAGGCCGATGGCTTCAGCCAGCACCACCTGGCCRAAGCAGCCTTCGCCCAGGGGCTTGCCCAGGATCAGCCTGGAGAGGAGGGAGAGGAGCCCCAGGCAGGGGCAGCAGGTGAGTGCCCCCCTGCTCCCCCAGCTCCCACCTGGGGCAGGGCAGGTGTGGTTGCAGCTCACCTGTCCCGGGGCAGCTCCCAGCGCGGGTCCTCGGGCAGCTCGTACTCMGACACCCCGGCCAGCATGGGGGTGCCGCTGGAGGAGAGGCGGGAGGGCCTCACCAGCATCACCCCCGAGTTCATGGACGAGCTGGAGTCAGCAGACACCTGCAGAGGGGCTGTGGGTTACCTTCACCTTCACCTGCACCTGCACCTGCACCTGCACCTGCACCTTCACCTGCACCTTCACCTGCACCTTCACCTGCACCTTCACCTTCACCTGCACCTTCACCTGCACCTTCACCTTCACCTGCACCTTCACCTGCACCTTCACCTTCACCTGCAGTGTCCAGGCCCACCGCTGGCTGCCCCCGGTGGGGGAGATGGTGATGGGAGCCTTTGTACCCATCCCTGCCCACAGCTCCCTGCCTGTAGCCCCTTCTTTCTGCCCCTGCCTGCAGCCCCTGCCCACAGCCCCCTGCCCACCCTGCCTGCGTGCCCAGCAGTGCTGCTCCCCTCGATGGAATGTTTTCAGCCTCCCTCGTGCTGCAGCCCTGGGAGCTCCTCAGTGGGCACCACGCTCTGCTCAAACCTTTAACTGTTGTAAATCCTCCTGGTTCTCCTCATGAGCCCCCCAAGGGGGGATGAGGGGCAGCAGTGCAGCCCCCCAGCCCTGCTGACTGCGTGGCCCCATCCCATGCCAGCAGCGGGCACAGCTGGGCTGGGTGGCACATGCAGCAGGGTCAGATGGCCCTGGGTCCTCCCATCCCTCCTCCCCCCATCCCCTGGGACAGGCTGGGCTCCAGCAGAGGCAGTAGGTGCAAAGAAACCCCCTCTCTACTTTCTGTTACCTGTCTGCGCAGGGGGATGCTCTTGGCCAGCTTGTGCACGGCCAGCTGGCTGTTGAAGTCTGTCTTCTTGGTGGTGCTCTTCAGCTTGTAGATGATGATGGTCACCACCATGCAGGAGATGAGGAAGGCTCCGATGCAGTAGATGATGATCTCCAGGTAGAAGGGAGACGTCATCATGGCCGGGGTGTCCTCAATAGCTGGCTCAGCATGAACAGGGTGTTTGTTAGCACCCAACCAGGACCCAGGGGGTGGCACTGGGGRGCCCCTGGCTCCTCCCCAGGCTCAGTGGGGACGTTGGGGCAGCAGGGACTGGGGGCTGCCCACCCACCCTTGCAGTGCAAGCAGCCCCCAGCTCATCCTCCCCATGGCCAAGCGATGCCTCTGCAGGCAGCCCAGGTGGGATGGGGYCAGCTGGGACAGGCAGGAAGGGGGGGGACAGGGCCTGAGTCACCCCACAGGGATGGGGCACCTCTGGGGACAGCTCTGTGTCCCAGCTGCTATGCTTGGGACACTTGGGGGCTGCAGATTTGGGGTCACCCTGTGCATGGTGGGATGGAATGGGGTGTCTGGCAGTGTCCAGGCATGGGGGAGTCCAGGCCCTACTGGTAATGACTGGGGAGAGCTGGGAACAGAGCAGCCAGTGGTGCTCCAGTGGCAGTGACCTGCTCTGGGAGCCTGGGCTGGGGGGGACAGGGGACCCACAGCCCCTGCTTTGGTGGCTGAGGTGGTGTTGGAGCCATGTGCTGTGGTCTGTGGTGAATCCTGCAGGATGGGGCTGCCACTGCACCCACTGCACCCCAACCCCGACACCCCCAAAGAGCAGAACCTCAGAGAGAGGTGTAAGAGGGAGCTGAAGATTCCTGCCCCACCTCTGAGCACACCTGGCTGACAAAGCAGTGGCTGATAACTGGGAAAGTTTTGGTTGGAAAGCAACGAGCACACAGCACCCCAAAAACTTTCCCACTGCTGTTATCAGGCTTTGGTCCCTGCATTGATAGCGAGGAGCAGCATCAATGGGGACGGGGCAGCCACCCCACAGTGCAAGCACACACACCCTGGACAGTCCTGCACTGCAGGGCAAGGCCAGGCCCTGGCAGGCGAAAGGCAGYGCTGCCAGCACCCCCAAAGCTCCCCTGGTGCCCCCCAGCACTGGCCTGGCCTGGCCTGGGGGTGCAGGACCATCCTGCTCCAGTGGAGCAACCCCTGGTTAGGTTCCCCAGGTATGCATTGCCTGGCCAGGGAGAGAGCGGGGACAGACCCCAGCTGGGGTAGAGGGGGACACAGGGCCAGGGGGACACAGGGCAGGGGGATACAGGGCAGGGGGACACAGGGCAGGGGGACACAGTCCCCTGCTGCTCCAGCTGCAGAGCAGCCCTGCAGCACCCACACTGACCCTCCCCAGGGGCACAGGGCTGGGAAGGGCTCTCTCCCGGACCACAATGCATACGTGTGAAAGGAGGGAGGAAAGGGAGAGCAGGAGCAGTAAATACCTTCGAGAACTGTCAACCATGCAGAGTGATGGGAGATCCCAATAGAATTACCCGCCAAACATGTATACTCCCCAGCATCCTCAAATGAGACATTCCTTAAGTGAAGCACTTCCATTTCTTTGTCTGTCGTGTTAACGCCAGCCGTCTGGAAGGAAAAGTGGGAGCAAAAAACGGAGAAGCAAACGACATGAGATCTTCTGGGAGGAGGCCAGAGAGGAGGGAGAGCCCAGTCTCATTTGGCAGAGCCCCGGGGAGCAGACAGAGACCACTGCAGACCTGCCAGAGACACCCTCGGGATGACCACTCATCCCGGCAGGGAGATGCTGTTAAACCCTTCACCACACGGAGTGTCAGGAGTGTCCTGCCCATCTGAACATGCTGGAGATGGGCTGCATGGAGAAATCACCCGGGCACAGCTGGCTGGCTGGCTCTCTGACACGGGGAGCACGGGGACAGGGGTGGCAGGATGGAGACAGCAGGATGGACATGAGAGAACGGGCATGGCAGGACAGAGATGGGACAGAGGTGAGGGGATGGTGACAGGACAGRGATGGGAGGGCAGCACAGACAGGAGATGCAGCACTGTGCCAGCCTGGACTGGCCTGATGGCTCAGAGACCCAGGCTCACTGGTGCCAGACCCAGCAGGTACTTGGGCAGCTCTGGTGTCAGTGTGATGGACAGACAGCACACAGGACAGACAGCAGGACAGCAGACAGCAGCACACAGCAGAGACACWGGGACACACACACAGAGCACAGCACCCAGCCAGCCCCGCCAGGGATTTTTCCATGGTTGTTGCACCAGAAACACAGCAGAAACCAGAGAGCCCAGAGTTGTGTCTTCCACCACGAGGCATTCCTCAGGTTACCTGTGGCCAGGGGCCTGGTGACTGTGAGCCACGCAGACTGGTTGGCCTCGCCAATATAATTGGAAACCTTACAAACATACTCCCCGCTCTCGGCCTCTGTCACATTATACAGGCTCAGCACCTCCGCATCAGAGCTATTAATCCCCGAGTGCTGGAACAGACCAACAACAGCGAGTCACACGGACCTGCCCAGGGACCGAGCGCCCCGAGGGCTGGCACGGGCTCTGCCAGCTCAGGGGCTGCTCCCCCACACCCACAGAGGGGTGGGAGGGATGGGGCTGCTCCCCCACACCCACAGGGGGGTGGGAGGGATGGGGCTGCTCCCCCACACCCACGGGCAGTGGGAGGGATGGGGCTGCACACAGGGCAGTCACAGGAGCAGGCAGCAATGGAGCTGGAACCCTGCTCCCCCCTGCCTCCCAGCAGCCAGGAGCACACTGGGGATGGCTGCACGGAATCCCAGAACGGGCTGGAAGGGRTCTTTAAAGGCCACCCAGCCTGACCTCCTGTCACAGTGGCAGAGTGGCTGCAGAGTGGCACTGCCGGGGTGCAGAGGGAGCTGCGGTCACTGGGATGATGCAGGGCTCAGCTCTCCCTGCTCCCTGCCCGGGACAGCCCACCCAGCCCTGGGCTGTGCCCTCAGGGCTCCACGGGGGCTGCAGAGCCAGCACACAGCTCAGCTCTCCCTGCTCCCTGCCCGGGACAGCCCACCCAGCCCTGGGCTGTGTCCTCAGGGCTCCACACACCCCGCAGCCCTCCCTGCTCCCTGCGCAGGCTGCTGATGGCTCCGGGGCTCCGGCTGCCCCGAGGCCGGTGTCCCCAGCCCCAGGTGACTCTCCTGGCCCATCCCCGAGGCTGCCAGAGCCCTCTCCTGCCCCAGGCGCAGGGAGCAGGGGCTGTGGCTCCCGGCCGTGCCTTTACCTTCAGGATCTGCACGTAGGGCAGGTTGTCGGGGCCGATCTTGCTGCCGTTCACCTCGATGTGCTTCAGCCACTGGATGTGGGGCTGAGGGTCGCTGTAGACCTTGCACACGAACTCCACGTTGCTGCCCAGGGCCACTGTCTTGTTGGCAGGGAGCCCTGCCTGCAGGATGGGCCGGTGTGGGGACCGCTCTGGGGACCAGAGAGGGGACACCTCACCACGGGGTTTGGGGTGCCCTGCTGCCCACCCTCGGGGCACCCCACAGCCCYCCATGGCCAGGACCCCCGCCTGAGGTGGGCACCAGTGCAGCATCAGTGTCCTCTTCCCCAGGAGCCTGCCTGCAACGGGGTGAGAGCATCCAGGACAGGGGACAGGTGAAACCAGGTGTGGGGACAGGGACACTGGCACCCACTGGCCGGGGTCAGAGGTCAAACAAACCTATGGAGGGCCCTGGCCCTTAACAAAGGGGCTGCCACCGTGGTGAGTCAGCATTAACAAACCCCTTTGTTCACCTCGCTGACTGTTCCCTTCAGTTTGCTCAGTGTAATCAAATTAAATCACATTTTTAATGGTTCATTTACTGGCATTTAGAGCAGCTCCACATGTGGAACTGCTCAGACCAGCCTTCCCAGCTGGGAATTATGGCTAATAAGGCGATTAGAAAAAGTTTCTGTCTGGTCTATGAAATTATTTTCGCCACAATTAACGATCCCCAGGACAGGGTGGGGCAGACCTCGCGCCTGGGCCGGCTCCTTGCCCGCCGTGCTGAGGCCACGGGGATGGGAGGGGGCTGCAGGGATGGGGGGAGAGCCCCTCCCCTGGGAGCACGACCCCCCCACCTCCACTCCCACTCCTGGGAAGGCTGAGGGGGGTGAGGAYGTGGGGGCAGCCCCAGCCCCGCTGCTCACCCACGACATCCAGCTGGTAGGTGTGGTTGATGCTGCCGTACTTGTTCTCCACGATGCAGGTGTAGTTGCCCTTATCCGAGGGCACCACCGAGTCCATGATGATGCTCCAGGTGGCCTGGCGCACCTGGGGAGGGCAGAGCCGGTTCTGTGCAGCACACACGAGCCCCAGGTCCCACTCGTGTCAGAGCTGCCTCAGCCCCTGCCACGGGCAGGACACGAATGTCCCTTTGAGGTCACCTTTCCCCTTCCCCACAGAGGGGCTGTAATTGCTGCCAGCTGTCCCAGGACAGCCTCACCACGGAGCCAACTGTGCTGAGGAGCAGATGTTGTCAGCTGAGCACCATGGTGTGTGGGGACACCCCTGAGTGCCGAGGGAACAGACCCCCTTTGTTCCCCCTGCAGGAGCTGCTCCCCTGGCGGGCCCTGGGGCTCACACCCCACTGCTCCCCACGGCCAGGAGCCCGTGTGGGCTGTCCTTGGAGGGGGGATTAGGCAGAGCCAGGCCCCTCCCCCAGGGCTGAGCTGGTGCAAACATGACCCAGAAGCGGGTCACTGCCTTAGGGATCTCCCAAACGTCACAGGGTCCATCTGCCCCTGCTGGGGCGCTGTGCATGGGGGCTTGGTGCCTCTCAAGCTGCAGAGCCCCTTCCCAGGAGCCCCCACCCCAAAGGTGCACAGAGCCAGGGGTTGTTCCCCTCTGCCCCAGCCCCAAAGGTGCACAGATCAGGGGCTGTTCCCCTCTGCCCCATCCCTACCTTGTACCCCCCAATGCGGTGGTCAGGTTTGAACTCTTTGCCGTTCTTCAGCCAGCGCAGGGTGGGGTTGGGTGTCCCACTCGATGGACATTTGAATTTCACTGTCTTGGCAGCAGGGACAGCGTGGAGCTTCTTCTCCATCTTCTCGGGATAGGTCCAGTAGGGAGCGATGGCCTCTGGGGAGCAGAGGGAGGGCTCAGCACAGCCAAAGCCCGCAGCCTCCTGCTCCTGGAGTAACCCCAGAGAGCTGAGACAGGAATGGGGACAGGAGCCAGCAGCCAAGCCTGGCTAAAGCAGGGAGGGACCTCTGGGACACAGAGCATCACCCACGGGTCACAGCAGCCCTTTCCTTGTGGGGTGGRTGCTCAGCTCACGTGGCTCCAGCAGCAGTGACCCCAATGCAGCCCCCCTGCTCTGACCCAGCTGCTTCACCCCCTGCCCCCAGAGCTGCTCTCCCCTCTGGCAGCTGCCCCGGGCTGCCTGCCCCAGCCCTGGGGGCTGCTCTGTGYCCCAGCCTCCCCCTGCCACGGGGCAGTGCCACGGGCACACCCAGCTCCCACGTACGGTTGGGCTTGGTGTTATCCGCCTCCTTCTCCTCCGACGAGGAGTCATCTTCATCATCATCATCCTCTGCAGAGGGGAGAGCGTCTGCAAGAGAAGCCAGGGCCCTGCTGAGTGTCTGTGAGAGCACCCCTGTGACGGAGCCTGGACCTTGCGGCTGGCGGGGTGGAGGGGCTGTGCAGGTGAGGAGGGAGGGAAGGGCGGTGCTGACGCCTGGGAGGGGCGTGGGGATCCCGGGGAAATCCCCTGGGGRAATCCCCCAGCACAGCCAGGGCTGGCACAGCCCCCCATCCCAGTGCCTGCAGACGTGGACATCGTGAAGGGAATCGCTGCCAGAGGTGACTTTGGAGCTCCTCAGCCCCTGTCTGGTGCCACCAACAGCCCTGGGGTGGCAGCCAGGA
The DNA here is from genome assembly GCA_902810485.1 of Alauda arvensis. Classification (NCBI taxonomy): domain Eukaryota; kingdom Metazoa; phylum Chordata; class Aves; order Passeriformes; family Alaudidae; genus Alauda; species Alauda arvensis. The sequence goes on from CADDXX010000628.1 coordinate 10,465, forward strand.
CGCCGCGAGCACAGACACGTCCCCACCTCGAGCATTCCTCCCTCTCCAGCCTCACAATCCAACAASACCAGCACAGACCACGGCTCCCACCCAGCAGTGCCCCTCCTGGGGCAGCCCAGATGAACGTGAGATKATTTCTGGCTGCTTCTCCCTGCACTGCAGCAGCCAGGAAACCACAGAACCGCACAGGAAACTCCTCTGGGGACTCCTGCAGGATGCAGGTCAGCCCCGAACTCACCACGCATGGCCAGTGTGAGTGCAGGGGTGTGCAGAGGTGTGCAGAGGTGTGCAGGGCTGTGCAGAACAGTGCAGAAGGGTGCAGGGGCGTGCAGAGGCAGCGGTGTGCAGGGCTGTGCAGAACAGTGCAGAAGGGTGCAGGGGCGTGCAGAGGCAGCCTGCTCCTCGCCTCACAGCCCGGCCCCGCGGCTGCCCCTGCCCTGCGCAGCCGGGGCTGCTACCAACCTGAGATGTTGACGGAGAAGTAGGTGGTCTCGCTGCCCGAGGGGCTGTTGGTCATGCAGGCGTAGAGCCCCGAGTCCTCGGGCACCACGTCCCTGACCTCTACCTCGTCGCCCGTGATGCGCGTGCGGTTGTTCTCGGCCAGCTGCACCCCGTCACGCACCCAGTTGATGCTCTGCACGTCCTCCCGCAGGCGGCAGCGCAGCTGGAGCAGCTCCCCGGGGTGAGCCGAGTAGGACTCCACTTCAATGTGTGCTTTGGGCAGAGCTGGAGGGGTCAGGGGAGAGAGGAAGAGAAAAAAAAAGAGAAAAGGGAATAGAGACCAAAGGAAAAACCATGCTGCTGCTGCTGCTGCTGCTGCTGCTGGTTAATGAGGCAACATGCACTGCTGGGAGGCTCCCACTGCTGGGAGGCTCCCACTGCTGGGATGTTCCCACTGCTGGGATGATCCCACTGCTGGGAGGCTCCCACTGCTGAGATGTTTTCCCACTGCAGCACTGGGGTCCCCAGCACCCAGGGGACAGAGCTGGCAGCAGCAGCAGAGCAGAGAGAGGCAGAGGCAGAGGCTGTGAGCACCCCAAGCAGCACCAAGTGCTTCCCTCCCCAGCAGGAGCTGCTCAGTGCCTGGGCAGCTCCAAAGCCCTCACCCTTCTCTTATGGAGCATGACAGGGCAGGGGATTCTGAATGGGGGAGAAAGAGGCAGCTTGTGACACCGCAGTGCCGCTGTGTGGCACCTCAGTGTGGCAGGGTCCAGCCTCTCCCAGCAGCGCCCAAATCCCTGCACGGCTCTGCCCCTCGCAGGGCTCKCAGATCCCCACACCACAAGCGGGCAGGCAGCAAAGCAGGCCGGGGCCCCAGCCTGGTTAGAGCCGGGCACTGCAGGGATGAAAGGGCAGGGCTGGGGCTGCAGCAGGACAGCAGGCAGGSACAGAGGGGGACAGCTCAGCCCAGGGAGCTCTGGCCAGGCAGGGGCTGGTCACAGCATTCCCATCCTCAGCACTCCCGGGCAGGGGAGCTGAGCTCCCCGAGGTGACTCTTGTGTGAGCAGCACAAAGATCCTTTCTCTCCATCCTGCTGGGACACCATCTCATCTCTCCCATCCCTGAAGTGTCCGGGGCTCTGTCCTCAAGTCCTGCCCTCCACGATGGGTGCTGCATGAGCAGCTCTCCTTGGTCCCAGGCTTGGGGAAGGTGCTGGGTTTCAAATCACCTCTTCAAATCCCCCAGCCCAAAGAAGGCTCCAGGCTGCTCCAGCTCTGCAGAGGCTCCCTGTGATGGTGTGGGTGGATGCAGTGATTGCCATCCCAGRMTGAGCTCTACAGCTCCAGAGCCCARCTCTTCAGGCACCCCTTGACCTCTGTCTCCTCCCCGATGTGTGTSTGGTTGTTCTTGGCCAGTTGGACGCCATCAGGACGCTGTGGGAGCAGCAGGAAGGGGCACAGGGCACTGCTGCACATGCTGCTCTCAGGGGCAAGAGACCGGGCTGGAAAATCCCAATAAATGCAGCAGAAACAGCCAGGAGATGTTCAAGCTTCAGCTGATCCAGGGCTGAGCCCCCCAGGATTTCTGGGTGCCCAGACAGGARCAAGCTCTGCTCCCTCCTGTGCACGTGTGCCCTGAACAGCCACAGAGCAGGGGCTGCAGGGTGGCACAAAACACCCCAGAGAGGAGCCAGGGTGTGCAGGCAGCACAGGGCAGGACCAGCAGCGAGGCCTCGCTCCTCCCTGCTCCTCCCCGCTCCCAACAGCCACTCTGTGCAGCCAAAAACGAAACCTCGGCTCTCCAGGACTCGGATTCACCGCACCGTGACCTGCACTTCACTTTCTGGCCACTTCTCCTTGCCTTGGACTGGTGAGAAGCTTCATGGGAAAAACATTCRTGAGCAGCTCCAGAGTCTCTCCTCTTTCTTTTGCTCAGCACTTGAAGGAAAGCAGCGGGATGGGGAAGAATTCCCTTTCCTCAGTCGCTGTAGCTCCAGTCCGTCCGTGAGAGGTTACAAAACATTTTAACGTGGAAGGGGCAGACCAATGGGAGCCCCTTTGGTGGTGAGGAAGGGTCTTGCTTGGCAATCCTGTTTTCTCCCGATTTTCCCCCGCAGGACGGGCGCCTCCCACAGCTCTGATTTGTGTGTGATTGGTCACAGGCACCTCTGAAGGCTCACAGTGACACCCCAGCTCAGGGTAACGCCACCTCCTCCTGCCTGCCCCGACTCCCTCCTCGCACACAGCGAGGTCAGCGGGCAGCAAACAGCCAGGAAACCCAAATCAGCACGGACCCAGTGCCGCAGCCAGCCCTGCTCTCATCCTGCTCCCAGCTCTGCCCCTTCCCACGCATCGGCAAACTCCCCCACGGAACACAAGAACCCTGCAGGGAAGGAAGGCAAGGAGCAGCCCCAGCCCGTGGTGCCTCGGGGAGCACCCCGGGAGCTGCGCGGTGCCGCGGCTGCTCCGCGTTTATTGCTTTGCTCCAGCTTTGAAATGGAACCGAGAGCCGAGCCCAGCGAGCAGGGGCCAGATGGGAAGTGTCACCGAGCGCACAGAAGTGTCACAGCCCCCCGCGGGGCCAGCAGGGACGGGGACACGGGGCAGCCCTGCAGGCAGGAGTGCCCATTGTGCCCTCCGGGCTGGGCACACACAGCGGGGAGCTCGGGGTGCACCGTCCAGTGCAGCCTCCAATGCACCCTGCAATGCAGCCTCTAATACACCCTCCAATGCAGCTTCTAATACACCCTGCAATGCACCCTCCAATGCAGCCTCCAGTGCAGCCTCCAGTGCAGCCTCCAGTGCAGGCTGTGGCGGCCACGATGGCAATAAAGGGGCCAACAAAGCGGCGCGGGGACAAAGCGGGCGGGGGGCGCGGAGCCGCAGGCGCCGGTTGCCCTGGAGACCCCAGCGGGGCTTTCCGAAGGTATTTCCTGAAGAAAAAGCRCACACATGCCCGGCAGCCCCACTAATCCCAACAGGAAGCGCTCACCGGGACGTGGGGATTGGCTTCTTTTTTGATTTAAAAAGCTCCTCACCCTGCCGTGTCCCCCCCCTGCCCGGGGGCGCGTCCCGAGGGGCGGCATCCCCGTCCCGGCACTGCCGGATCCCCGCACACCGCGGGCTCCGGGGGAAGGGGCGGCCGGGATGTGCCAGTGGATGAGCATCAGGGACACACACGGCTCCTGGAGAGCTCAGGGCACCCCCAGCTCCTCCCGTCCGAGCCAGCCCGCGYTCCCCGGATGCTTCCCCCGCAGGGAAAGGGGCATTTCTGTCCCGCTCCRGGGCTCTCACCGCAAATGAAGCAGCACTTAATTAMCAGGCGTGTTGGGAGTTCGCAAAGCTGCCAGGATAAGCCCAGCCCTGTCCCCCCCGGGGCTCCCCCGGCCGCAGCGCGGAGCCCCGGCGGGCACAGACCCCTCTCCATCGGCTCCCGGCGGGCCGGGGGTCTCGGCAGAACGCCCCAACCCGCAGGGGTTTGGGCTGGCTTTGCCTGGTCCTGGCTCATTGCCGAACCCCGTGTCCGTTCCTCTGCTCGGCCCCTCCTGCCCAGCCCCGGGGGGTTCRCACGGGGGGCTCCACACCCGCAAACCCTCGGGGACCCTCCTGTCCCCCGGCCTGGCCCCGCTCGCCCCGGGGCAGCCCCGCAGCCCAGGCTCTGCCACAGCGCCGCTGCTTTTCCCGAACACTCCTATTTCTTTTTTTCCTCCTCAATTAAGGGCCGAGTGACAGCATCCGAGTGGGCAGGCGGGAGGGCGGAACAATGCCCTGGTGGCCCGGGGGACACAGCCRGGACCGGGCAGCGGCAGCAGCGGGGTCTGGGGGTGCCCCCGGGCTCCCCCCGAGCTCCGGGAACAGCCCTGGGCCGCTGCCATCGGCGGCAGGAGAGCGGGAGGCTGCGGGCTTGGCAGGGAATCCCCGGGCTGCCTTGTGGGGCTCCAGCAGGGAGCCAGCGATCCCAAATGGAATCCCCCGGGACTGCCCGAGGCCCTGGTGGGAGACACCTCCAGCTGCAGGAGCAGGGAGGGACAAGGAAACGGGGAGGGGGAACGAGCCGAGGGTCAGCAGCGCCCTGCGGAGCGGCGGGGACGAGCCCAAAACCCTGCTGGGGCTCCCCCAAACTCCCCGGGCTGAGCACATTGCCTGCCCCGGGCTCTGGGCTCCCGCAGGGTCCGGAGCGAGACCCCCCGGCCGCGCCGGGGACAACAAAGCGGCGGGGGCCCCGCTGGCCCCGCAGATGGCCGGGGGGGTTAAGCCTGCGGCCAGCTGGGCAGCCGGGAAATGGGGCAGCCCCCGGGCCCTGCCCCGCGGGGAGGGGGCTGCAGCCCSATCCCCTCCGCTTTGGAGTGCAAATGCACCCCCCGGGAAGCGCCTGCCGCGCTGGGGCGGTTTGGGGGCTCCGTGTGTCCCAAAAGCAGCTGCACAAGGCAGGAACCCCCATGGAAATCGGCCCCCCGGCACTGCCCGCAGSGCCACGGCAGCCCCCGGTGAGGAGGAGCCTGAGAGCGGCTGGGACAATGGCAGACGAGGAGAGAGGGAAAAAAAAAACCTTGGCAATTTTCTGCAGGTTTCTATTTAACCTGGAGACAAAGAGCGGCTTTGTGCGAGGGAGGGACAGAGGCTGCGCATGGAAATTTCTTGGCTTTTCCCCTTAACCAGGGTTTTTTCACCACCTCCAAATTTAGGTAACTATAAAATGCAGTAAGTGCCTGTTAATATTTTATTTGCTCCAGATTTCTCGGTACCGGGAGGGAGCCCCTGACAAGCAGAGCTCCCAAACTCCCTCCCACCCCACAGGGAGAGGGGGGCCRGAGCTGCAGCCCCCTCCACATGAGGCCAGGCCGCTGAGCGGCCGCGGGGGATTACTCCTCCCTGAGAAGGGAGCTTAGCTGCCTCAGAACCGGGAGTAAACTGAAACCCCATAAACATCCAGAACAAAGTCCGGGAAAGCTGCTGCCTCCACCACGGAGGGGACAGAGCGCTGCTGCCCCCAGGGCAGGGGGGGGATGCTCCCGAGTCACGGTGGGGAAGGACAGAGCCCCTCAGSGAGGGAGCTGAACCCCATCACACCCCACAGGACCCCAAAGCCCCTGGGGCCGGGTCGGAACCTGCCCCGGGGAGGTGCTGGTGGCTCAGCCCTGGCTGCAGGTCCTGGCCCAGCGCTGGCTCTCCCCATCCCACACGTCCTGCTGGGAACATTTTGTTCCCACCAGTCGCTCCCGAGCCAAGGGCCGGATCCTGCCCCAGCCGGGCTCCTGCTGTGGCACTAATTGGGCCGCCCTGGTGAGAACCGTGTCGGGAAACGTTTCCAGAGGTTATTGTTAGCCCTGGCATGAGGCTGGCGAGGAACCAGCTCCCTCCTCTCCAGCCTCTCCTCCTCCACTGCCACCGCCTGACGCTGCTCCCAAACCCTCCGGGGGCTGCGGGGCTCCTCACGCACCCCAAAATTCAGCTGTGCTCATCAGCTCCCCTCAGCCTGAACACCCCAACACCTTTCCCAGCGCCACAGCCACGGCTGGGGCTGCAGGTGGTGCTCTCCTGGCAGCACAGAGCCACCCTCACCCCAAACACTGCCAGGAAACCTCTTCCAGGAAGAGCAATCTCCAGAGAAAAACATGTTTACCACTGTCAACCGCATTGTTTACAGATGCGGGGAGCAGGCACGCCAGTGGAAAAATCTCAGCCACGGCCCCTGCGAGTGCAGCCCTGCCCGGGCTCCCCTCTGGAGCTGCAGCTCCCCAGGGACGGTGTCACCTCACGGGGTGTGACCGTGACCAGGGTCCCTGCCCCAGGCAGAGGTGCCAGCCCAAAGGCAGCCCCGTCACCTCCCCCCGGGGCTGCAGCTGCAGCAGGGACCCTCGCCCATTGCCAGCTGCCASCCCGAGCCCCGAGGGGACCCCGGGGCACCACCCGCTGCCCGAGCTGCCACAGCAGCGATCTGCATCTCGGGGCTCTGCTGGGAGCAAGGGGGAAGGGGGAGCGAGTCTTAAAAAGCAAAGCAGTGCCCACAGAGCAGACATTCTTGGGTAATTAGAACCAAAAGGAGCAGCCGAGGTCCCGCTGCCGGCTCTGGTTATTCTCTGCCTCGCCCAGGGCTCTGACGTGCTGGAGCGGGGCTCGCAGCCAGGGCTGGCTCTGCCCGGGGCCAGGCGACCCACTTGGCCCACCCCGGAGCCTCGGGGTGCCCCCACACTCTGAGCTGAGCCAGGAGCACCCCTGGCCGCTGCCAGCAGCCCTGCACGGCTCCTGGGGGACAGCAGGGACAACGAGGGAGGGGATGTCCTGGTCAGGGGCTGTCCTGGTCAGGGGCTGTGCTCCCCAGCCCCAGGGGAGCAGATATTTGGACTGTACAAATCACCGGAGGCAGCCCCAGCTCTGAGCCCCCAGCGTGGGCGTTCCCAGCCGGGAGCACCACCGGAGTGTCCTGAGGGTTTCTGTGGGGTGCACTCATCCCTAGCACTGCCAGCTGCACCCAAACCTCCATCCCCAGCAGCCAGGATCACCCCCGCGGGGCCAGGCAGGGCGGGAGCAACCTCACACACATCCCAGGTCACAGAGTGTCACAGGGGTGCGAGTGCTGTSACATGGAGTGACCCCAGCGRGGGACACAGCCCCCAGRGCTCTGCATCCTCCTCCAARCCAWCACACYGGGGTTTGCCACAAACTTCTCCAGGTTTRAAACGTCCCCAGGCACTGCTGGAGCCACGTACCCACTTTTGTACCCACACAAACCACTCTGGGGACAAACGTGCCACGTCCCCAGCTYCCAGGCTGACACCACAGGTGGCACTGGGGACGCGCTGGTGGCCCCACAGCTGGAGCACAGGCCAGCCTCTGCCTCTGCTGCRGGGAAGAGCAGCGAGAGGAACACACAGGACAAGGGGAGGGGGCGGCTCTTACCTTGGTCGGGCAGGGTGGGGGCCGGCCGGGCAGCGGAGAGCGCGGCTGCGACCAGCACAGCCCAAAGGAGGAGGCACCGCCAGGTAAACATCCCACTGCTGCGGCTACTGCTCGGCGACTGCGCTCCACAACGCCCACTCCATGGGGCTGCCACGGCCAGGGGGTCTCCGCAGGGCTCCCGGCCCCCACGAGCTGGGGAAGGAGCAAAGCAGAGTCAGGGCAGGGCCGGCGCCCCCACATCCCAGCAGCGGCACCGGCCGCGTTCCCCCGCAGCCAGGAGGTGCCTGCACCCAGGGATGTCCCCACACTGCGGTGGCAGGTCCCCACAGACCCCTCAGCAGCCTGACACGGCCTGGCAGTGACTGGCAGGGTTCTGTTTCCCTGTGTGAAAGCGCTGATGTGTCCGGAGTTAAACTGCTGGCGAAGCAGAACCAAAYGCAGCAAGATCTCCCAGCGTGGTGAGAGAAACATTAACGCCAGTGAAAGAAAGGGAGATTCCTGCTCTCCCCGTCCTGCACTTCACCAGGTGTTGCTGCACTGAGGGAAATCCCTTACCCAGTGCAAAAATCTGATGTTGTGTGTGCCACCCCCGGCAAAGCAGCTCTCAGTGCAAACTGCAGCCCCTCCGTTCCCTGTAGGATCCATAGGGCACAGAGCAGCCACCCCCRTGGAGAGGCCTTCCCGGAGCCAGAGGGTCAGCCAGCTGCAGCAGATCTCCTTCCACCAACAGCTGTTTTTGAAGTGGCTGTGTGGGGAGAAATCCCCCGGCATCCACGGCCAATTCTGCAGCTCGCTCCGGTCCCTGCCAGCTCTCACGCTGGGCTCTCTCTCCAGCCCACCCATCCCCTCAGGTCCCCGTGCCCTGCCAGGGCACTGCTCCACGCAGGGCAGCCCCGGAGCCGGGTTCTGGCACGGGGACACCCAGCAGAGCCCGATSCTGCCTCGGGTGCTGCGTGGGGCGTGCCCTGCACGGCCCTCATTCCTCCCTCCCTCCCTCTCTCCATGCCAGGAGCACGGAGCTCTTCCCAGACACGTTCCAGGGGGACGCTGGAGCCCGAGCCCGGCCGCCCCCGAGCCGTGCGGATGGGAAGGAGCCCCGTGCTCCACCCCCGCGCCACATCTGCGCCTCGGCAGCGGCCGGGGACGAGGCTCCGAGGCCGGGATGGTCCCGCCGGGCTCTGCCGGTGAGCTCTGCCCAGCCATTGCACAACCCTCAGCCCCGRCCAGGCGCTGCTGCCGGCGGCAGCTCGGCGACAATCGCAAGGGCCAGGAGGTGGCCAGGACACCACCGTGCCACACACCCTTCCCCRAGGCGCCTCCCGGGGCACAGCTGTGCCTCCAGCCCCTGCCGAGCATCCCGAGCTCACCCGCTTCCCGTCCCCGCTGCCGCCGCCGTTCCCAACCTGCCGGGGAACGGGCGCTTCCCTTCGCCCAGAGGCGTCAGGCTGAAGTACACACTGTTAAAAACAGTGAGTAATAATCGTAGTGAGTAATAAACCGCTACTCATCCTCCCCACGCGCTCCATCCATGGAGCCCCGGCCTCTCCCGCTCCGCTGTGAGACCCTGCRCTCCCTGTGCCCGAGGGGCGGCTTTTCCCCAGCCACAAATCCCARAGGGCAGAGATCCTCCAAAGAGCCTCTGCCCCCGAAGGAATCCCAGCTGAGCTGTAGCTGTGGGGGCTCCAGCTGCCTCCCTCCTGCCCGACTGCCCCGGCTGCGGCTGGCACAGGAATATTTGGGACCCRAACTATTGACACAAGGAGTCGGGCAGGGAGAAGGGCACCAGCAAACAGCGCTGTTATCKCCAACACCCGCGCTCCCAGGCACTGGGTAGTGCTTGGAAACAGTTATTGAATGTTCGGGATTTATCAGGGTTTGGAAAGGGGAGGTGGAATTCTTTGAGGCGGGGGGGGCGGGGGAAGAAAAAAGTCTTTGGTATTTCTGGAAATTATTTTCTGTCTCTCGGTGGCTTTGTTTATGGGCAGCACATGCTCCCCGGAACATGCCCTAATGCGGAGCGGCTGCGTGGGCCTCCCGAGCCGGCCCCGCGCCGAGGGGAGGGAGGGAGGGAGGGATGCAGGGATGGAGGGGAGCCCAGTGCCTCCAGTTCCTGACAAATGAGTCAGTGCTGGCTCGCGCACAGCAGAGCCCTTCTCCAGATACACCTCGGAGCGGGCGCCTTCCAGCTGATTCAGGGCCTTGACAGCGGGATATTTCCATGGCGTAGGGAYGGCTCGGCAGGGCCGTCCCGCGGCTGAGAGGGTCACTGGGAGGGACGGAGGGAGGGAGGGAGGGAGGGACGTGTGCCAGGAGCCAGCAGGAGCACACAGACATGTTCGGCTTCCCAGGGCAGGGAGGGAGGGCGCAGCAGCCGTGGCTTTGCTGGAGGGCAGCAGGACTGGGACACGTCCCGCCTGCTCCTCCTGGACCCGAGGGAATCTCAGCGCTCAGAGATGCTGAGGAGGTGGCACAGAGCTTTTCCTCCTTCCCAAGGAAAGAGACTGGGGAACCCCAAGACACCTGCCCCCCGTGACTCCTTGGTGTCCACACGGGAAGGAGGCAAGGAAGTGGGGAGAGTGCTCCTACCTGTGCAAACACCAGCGTGGCTCTTGGTGTTTATACRGCTTTTATATAAATCCCAACAGGAAGCCATTTGCTCTGGAGGATGGCAGCTCGGGCAGGGTGGGTCTCCAGCTCCTGCCAGGCCCTGGGCACCATCCCCACTCCCCGTGGCCCCAGCACACTGCAATTTTCTGCTCCGGGGTGGATTCAAACRACTAAAAAAGGAAGCAGTTAGAGAGGAGCCAGGGCTAAGTGCCCCTCGGAGACCTGCCTCCAAAACTGCAATTACCACCGGCCATTACACCCACGGAGCTATTTTGGAGTGCTGATGGACAACCCTGTGCCCATCCGTGCACCCCGCAGGGGCACACGCTCCCTGTGCRCCAGGGAAGATGTTCTCACACTGCCTTTGCACACCAGCGTGTCCATGAGGAGTCTTGTGCAACCTGTGCCCYCCCTGTCCTCAGGGACCCCGAGGGCTGCTCTTTCCCTCCTYGCATCTCCCACACCCTGAGTCACAGGGCTGAGCTGTCCCAGGGACGTGGCACRGACAGGACCTTCCCACTTGGACAGCAGATGCACCCCGTGGTTCTGAGCTGAGTGGCTCTGAGTGGGGAAGCCCCTTCCTGCCGTGTGGCTCATCTCTGGAATGTGCCCAGCCAGGGTCAGAGCCCTGCAATGCTGTGACACCTGCAGGGCAGCCCCCTGGATGTGCTGGATGTGAGGGGGTGGCTGCTGCCATGGGGGCTCTGCTTCCTTTGCTCTGCCTCCCTGTGGGGCATTCACCACCTCACAGTGCCCAGCAGCCAGCAGGGAGCACAGCAGGCAGGAAAASAACAGGGACAGGCCAAATCCAGCAGGGGCAGGAGTGTGAGCTCAACCCCTGGGTGTGCACAGCATCAGGAGCCCGAGGAGGGGTGCACAGTCCCTGTCCCTCAGGAGGGAGGTGGTGACTGCSAGCAGCCCACCCTGCCTGGCACAGGAGCCCCCAGCTCCAAAGTACATGAAAAGAGACTCCTCTTCCTCTGAGGCACAACAAAAGCAGCCCTCCAGCTGCCCTTGGGGAAGAAGGACACGCCAAAGGCACAAACAGGAGCAAAGCCTTTCCCTCGCCCCGTGCCCCAACCTGTGGCTCAGGTCAAGAACCAAGTATTTGCTGAAATAAAAAGCAAACACAACTGCAAATGGAACTGTAGGGAAAACTATAATGCCTAAAGCAGACACATGCTTGGAAAAATAAATATCCAACTGTGCAGCATACAGAGCACGTTAACCCTTCCCAGCTGGCTGCCAGGACCTGGGGCTACCAGGGGCATCTCCAGCACCGAGCTTGGGCCAGCATCCAGTGGTGGGAGAGCCTGGGTCATGGGGCAGGGAAAAGCTCAGCCTCACCCACAGAGCTCCACAAAACCACCTCAGTTCCAGAACCATCCTCACACTCAGGGATCCCTCCCTACCTGAAGGGTTGATTTTCASATCTACAGAACAACCATTGGCACCCAAAAATCTAAACYGGTCCCCCTGACTGCTTTGGGAGGAGACTGGTCAAGGATGGGGACACTGGGACACGATCACAGCCTGCCATCCCCTGGAAGGGACACAGACCCGTTATCCAGCCTGGAGTTTTCACTCCATTGCACTCCTCCAAGGAAAGCCATCAGGAGGGGAGTGACACACATTTGCCATCATGCCCAGRAGCAGAAGGTCCCCAAAGTTGGATTTTCAGGATGGGATGAGCAGCCAGGTCTTGGGGGGCTCCACCTGGGGCTGGAGAAAATACAGCTCCGTGCTCAGGGYACGTTTTCAGGTGGGTGAATAAAGAGGGAGCTGCAGCTCAGCTCCGGAACGACCCTTCCCGCAGCCCGGGGCAGGCACCTCGTGGGCGGAAGAGCCCAGGCGATGCTGCCTTCACCCCGGCACCACTCGTGCCTGCACCCTGCCGGGGCAGCGGCGATTTATTTTAATCCCCTCGGAGCAACACAAGGGAAAGGCAGCAGTGCATGCCAGCCAGCACAGGGATTAAGGGAGGAAGTGCTCCTGAGTGGGGAAGATGGCTGCACGCCAGAGCAGGGGGCTGCAGGGCCCAGGCTCCTGCGGCGTCCCCGGGCTGCCGGGGGGGGCTGTCCCTGCGCCCCTCTGCGCTGGCATCCAGCTCGTCGGCACCCGGAGAGCTGCAGCCGGAGCAAACCTGCGCACGGTGCCAGCCTCCCTCCGGCAGCCTCCGAGCCCGACCCTTCATCCCCGGGAGCCGCCGGGTTCACTGAACTGCTCGGGTTTAAACATTGCCGGGAGGGAGCTGCTCCGGCCAGCCGTGATMCGGGCCACGGGGCAGGAACTCAGCGATCCGGGCACACGAGAACGGCGAGGCAGCTCCGCGGGACCGCCTCTGCCCGCTCCGTCCTCACACGAGGCCGGCGGCCGCCTCCCTGTCCCCGGCCCCAAACCCACAGAACCCACGGCCAAACTGCAATGGGTCCCTGCGGGTGCCGAGCGCCGCCGCACCGGCCCGGGGGTCCCCCGGCAGCGCAGGTGTCACCGCCGTGTCACCGCACCCCCGGCACCTCCGCCGAGCGACCCCGGAGCCCGGGAAGGGGATGCGGGAGCCCCGGGAGCCCCGGCGGCGCGGGCACACAAAGGGAAGCGGCGGCTCCGGGACGGCGTTATCCCATCCCAATCCCATCCCATCCCATCCCATCCCAGCGCCGCCGCTGCCCGCCCCGGGATCCCAGCACTGAAACACGACCAAAGCCAGCCCCTTCTCCAGTGTTTTCTGGAAGCCGCAAGGCTCCCGCTCAGGTACTTTTCGGGAAAAAGGGGCCTTTTCCCCCTTTTTCGGCCCCCGATTCCCGCCAGGCTGCCCCGCGCCCGGGAGGGGTTTCGGGGTCGGGACGGTGGGAGGGGGGGGAGGTTCCAGTCCCGGTTCGGACGGACGGGGTCGGACCCGCCGCCTTCCGAAACCGCTGCCCGCCGAGCGGCGGCACCCGGGAACGGCCCCGGGGCCCCCGAGCCCCGCACACCGGAGGGTCCCGCGGCCCGAAACCCCCCCGGCCCCTCCGAGCGGAGCCCCCCCCGCGCCGGTGCCGCCGCCGAGCCGCCCCCGCCGGGACAACGAGGCGCACCTGGGGGGGGGGTTCGGCGGCCACCGAGCCCCGATCGAGCCCCGCGGAGCACAAAGCGGCCCCGGTGCCGCCCCCCGGCCGTTACTCACCGGAGCCCCGCGGGCGGCGGCGGCGGCGCGGTGCCGCCGCTCCCGGGAACAATGGAGGGGAGCCCCGGCCGGGGCGAGAGGCGCAGCCCCGCCGCCGCCGCGCTCACAGCGGCCGCCCCATGGCAGCCCCGGTCCGGCCCGGCCGGCGGAGGCGGCGGGAGGCGCTCCCGGAGCCGCTGCCGGACGCGCTCCCGAAGGCGCGGCCGCCCCGACGCCGCCGCTGCCGCTGCGCTCCCGCCGCGTCCCGCCGAGCGCCCGCCGCCGCCGAACTGAGCCGCTCCCGCACCGCCCCGCCGCCTGCCGCCACTCCTCCTCCGCCTCCCTCCTCCTCCTCAGCGGCCTGATGGGGCTTGTAGTCGCGGCCGGACCGCCCCCCGCCCCGCCGACCCCGGCGGCCTCCCGGGATTCCAGACTCGCCCCGGGGCTTTGCGGGCGGGGGTCGSCCCGAAGGCGGCGCGGGGCTGCTGCCGGCCGGGCTGCTCCCCTCGCCTCTGCACTCTTGCCCTGTTGCTCTCCGGACAGCAGGGGAGCCCCGGGCCCCGCGGGTACGGGCTGGGGTGAGGGCACCGCCTGCCCCCCGCCATCCCTGTGGAACCCCCGCTCCGGAGGCTGCGGCGTGCGGGCACTGGGGGCCGGCAGCACAGGGGGCAGAGCTCTGGGAGCCCCCAGGCAGCCCCTCTGCACAGCGAGGCCCAATGCTGGAAGGGTCCCCAGTGATCAGCCTCAAGTCCTTCCCGGGAGCCACCGCTGCTGCAGTCCCTGCCCTTCCCAGCTGTTTTCACTGAGGTTTGCGGCAGGAACACGGCAGCTCTAACACAGAGCTCCCCAAAACTCCCCACATGCACGTTTTGTCCTAGCTGGGACCACGCTCAGTCCCCAAGCCCAGGGGCAGGGTGGGRTATTGTCACACCAGAGAGCCCAGCCTGACTTCTCTGCTCCCCAGGATGGAAGCCCAGCTCCCAGARCCCCAGGCTGGGCACTCAGACGAGCTCCCCCCAGAGCTGGGCCGGCCCAGGGGGCTGCAGGGCATTCAGCCTCCATGCAGGGAGCACCATGGGAGCAGTCCTGGGTCCAAGTCAGGGCATCCCAGGATGAAGACATCTCCAGTCAGCAGGGAGAGACCTGCCGAGGCAATGTGCAAGTGATTAAGTTATAAGAGGGAAGAGGACAGGCTGAATTAGCCCTGTCAGTCACTGGTGTTAGATTTGAACCAAATGCTGGGCATCCATCCCCAGGAGCAGCCTCCTCCTGCTCCAGGCAACCGTTCAGCTCCCCATGCCAAGTCCTAGGGAATATTTCCTCTTCAGGTCTGACAGATTTGTGGGCAGGGAGAAGGGGGAAGGTAACACACCTGCTGGGGTGTACTCCCAGCAAGCTGGAGATGGGACCATTTCAGTGATGGCACAGCCAAACCAGCCCTAACAAGCACAGCTCACCCAGTGGACATTTGGGGTGCAATCACCCATCCCCAGCCCTGCCCTCCTCACTGCCCAGCAGCCAGGAGCTTTGGGCTGGAGGTGCCCAGGCTGCTGAGGAACCCACTCCTGCTGCCCATGGCTCCCTCTGGGCTTCTGTCCCAGACTTTCCAAAACAGACCTTACAGGGCTGCACCCTCACCCCTCGTGATGGACAGGCAGCTCCTCTGTGGCTGCTGGTCCTTTGGCACGGCTTTCTGCATCAGCAGGGCACAACTTCTTGAGCCTTTATCAATAAAGGTGATTGGAAATGGCAGAAAATGGGGAGAACCATCCCCTGCTCCCAGCAGGCTCAAGGGTCTGGCTGCRTCCTTGGCCTCAGCATCGTGGTGGGGCTCGGCAGTGACCAGGAGCTGTCCCCATCTGGTGGCACAAGCTGTGCACCAGCAAGTCCTGCAGGATGGACAGGGAGGGGAACGGCCTCCTGGAGCAGGGGGGGTCTGCCAGGGGCTCGGCTGAGACCCCGGAGCAGCAGAGACCCCGGAGCAAGGCCGAGCTCATTGCTGGCACCTCCAGGGGTGTGCAGGGGCTGGGGCAGTTCCTTGGCATCAGCAGCCCGTGCTGGGCCCCTTCWGGAGCAGGAAGCAGCGTGACGTGCAGGGCTCTTCCATGAACACATTTGCAATTTTGAGGCTTTGGAGGCCGGAGCTTGGAGAGTTTTGCCTCGGCTGAGGAGGAACAAAGGCAWTTGGGGAGCAGCTTCCCTGGGACGTGGCTCCCAGAGCCCAGCCTCCTGCGGACCCCCTTCCTCCCACAGGCAGGGGCTGTACCTGCAGGCCTGCTCTCACCTCTGCCCTCCCACAGGAGTACGCACGTCCCAGCTGTGTCCCTGCATGGGCTCACACACGCGTGTGCACACACGCAGCCCCTCCAGCCCCACGTGTGCACACTCAGCGCCGTCAGGCTGCCCGCCCCCGAGGCCATGGGGTGCCCTTCATCACCCTCCTCTCCTCCTCCTCCTCTGCTGCCTCCCCGTGCTCCCAGCCCCGGGAGCGGCGGGACCCGGCGGAGGCAGCGCGGACCCGGCCCCGTCCCAGCGCCGCTTTCCCCGTCCCCGCAGCGCTTCCAGCGGGAACCGGACTGTGAAGAGGGGGCACAGAAAGGGCTGAGCCGGCAGAGGAGAGGCCCTGCACAATAGAGCGGCTCCCCCCCTGACCTTGCCTTCCCCGTGAAAGATCYGCGGCTCTCCCCTCCTCCCCACTACAAAGGGGCTCCTTTCAGCCCCTAATTCTGCATTTAGAAAACAAAAGCAGATGCATCTAGTTTAGGTTTGGGAGAGGGGGAGGCAAGAGCAAATGCTGAAGAACAAAGAGCTTTCCCTGACAGATCTGACTGACAAAGACTTTGTCAGCTCCGTCTCTGGCTGAAAGGGCTGGAGCCCATCAGGGTGCGGGGCTGCTGGCAGGCAGCTGCGGGCTGGGCTGGGCTGAGCATCGCGTGTGGGACGTGCCCCGGCCCCCGGGGCAAAGCCGGGCGTGCAGGGGTGTGCTCTGTGCTCACAGGGACCCGGGCTCGGCCAGGACACGCCTGTTGGTGCCCAGGTGGGAGCCAGCACCAAGGGCAGGCTGTGCCCGTGTCACCCTCTGCCCAAATCCCCAGCACTGTCCTCTGCTCCCGCTGTCCCCTCCCAGCCGGGCTGGAGCTGAGCGGCGCCCTTGGCAGTGCTGCGGGGATCACCCTCATGGTGCAGGGTGATTATCCACTGCAGTGCATCTCCTGCACGGGGAGAGCTTGACTTCTGCCCCCGATTGATTTGCAGAGGGAAATTATTGGTGTTTGTTTGACATTGCCCCTCGGGCTGAGCGCTGTATGAATGTCATTCTGTTCCAGCCCGGCTGCGATGTTTCATCAGCTCTCCCAGGGGACCTCCGGCTCTTCCCATCGGTGGCCCTGATGCTCAGGACGTGCCGAGGCTTCTCGGGCTCCGTGGAAGTGCCCACACAGCCAGAGAGGCTCAGAGACCTGGGCATGGAGCAGAGCATCCCTGGCCTTGCTGCCTGGGGGTTGGAGAAGGGACAGGCTCTCTGGTGGCACCAGGACACCGCGATGGCTGCCCAGGACAGCCACTGTCTCTGGAGCCAGGGCAGGGCCAGGACACTGCCCATCCTGTCCCCTTGGCTCCCCACCCTGAGACATCCTCCTGCTATCTTGGGACTGGCCCCAAAAGATCTCCAGGGGCAGATAAAGGTGCTGAAGTTCACCAGAGCAACAACARCCACCTCCTCGGGCTGTTATCTTGTCTTCACAGGGGGAGGACACTGCAGATAAGAAATGTCAGTAATTTACAGCCTTTACAGTGATACAGGCACGACACGAATCACGTGGGGCTCCCCTCAGATGAGGGCTCTATCCCATCCTCACCCCCTCCAGCAGCACCCCTGCATTGTCCCTCTCCCTGCTGGGAACCAGGGGCGTGGGGCTGGTGCCGGGACCTGCTGGGATCCTGTGAATGCCCAGGGCAGGAGCAGCCCGGGCTGGTGCCTGCACTGACAGGGGATTTGCCTCCCCCATTCCTGTGCGGGACCAAGCTGAGAACGGTGCTGGCAGCTCTTTCTCTCGAGGCCAGATGCATTTCACCTTCTTGTTACTGCGAAGATTCTTCACTTGGATAATCTGCTAATGGCATTTTCTGCACGCTGTCGTTTGGAAGCCCAGCAGCAGCTCCTTGCAGCGGGAGCAGGGCTGTCATTATGTGTCATTACCCACGGGCCACCATTCCTCCCCCACTCACTGGAGATGATTTTTTTTCTTTCAAGTACTGCTTGGATGTTTACAGGGAAAAAAGCCACAGCTGGGGACAAAACAGGATGAGGACTTTCCCCTGCAAGGGGATAAAATGAAAGCAATGCAAAACAAATTCAAACAGGTTTAGCACCTGGAAGGACCCGAGCAGTTGGGTCCGTGTGCCCTGCCCAGGCTCTGATGGATGAGGGATCCCATCCCATCCCATCCCATCCCATCCCATCCCATCCCATCCCATCCCATCCCATTCCTAGGGCTGCTCTGCAGTGATCAGCAGAAGGATGGGAAGCAGAGCAGGACAGAGGGGTGGCTGTGGTGTAACTGTGCTGCCTCCCCATCTTCCTCCACCTCATGCAGAGCCTTGGATCCTCTGGATTTGGGAAGGAGCTGCCAGTTTTCCCTGGGCTCCCAGCACAGTCCCGGTCCCCTTTAACTCCCGGAGTTTTCTCCCGGTTCTCAGGCTGTTTCCTGTCTAGACAGCCCTGGAGAAGCCACTGTATTTATAGAGCAGGGCAGAGAGCTGTGCCCGCCGGCTCTGCCAAACCCACATGAGCCTGATGCTGCTGCCGGGGCCGGATGGAGATGCCTCCCACACGCTGGAAACGGGAGGAGGAGGAAGGCAAAGGAAACCACAGAGAGACCCTAAACTCTCTCACCCCTCCGGGTTGTGAATGGCTCCTCTCACCATCCAGGRCTGCTGGGATCCTCTTGCCCTTTCCCTTGTTCCCTCCTGCAGCATGCCCAGGTGGGCAGGGGTGGGGCTCGGTGCCAGGAAAAGCACAAACAGGGCACTTCCAGGTAAAGGTGACTCAGTCACCAGCTCTCCCCAGGGGCTCATCCCGACCAGCAGGTGACTGCTGTGTGTGTGTGGAGMAAGAGCTGCACAAGTGCTTAAAAGCTTTTTAAATTTGACTCGTTGATTAATCCATTTGAGCTTAATTTGCAGGGGAGGAGCGTCCTCTGGTWCTTCCACCAGCCAACATTTGACTTAATTCACCCTTGTCTTGGCTCCTGAGCCGTGGAGGCATTAGAACCTGTTTTAGCTGATGCTGGAGGACACAGAGCACAGCCTGGCTCGGAGGATGGTCCTGGCAGAGGTTCCTGGCTCCCAGGGAGCTGCTGCAGGGGGGGTTTGGTGCCCAGAGGGTGGGAGCTCCGTTCTCAGAGAGCTGAGAGGTGGCTCTGCAGGGCTGGGGTGTGTGAAGCCCCTTCAGCATTCCCAGCCCTCCCCAGCCTCTGCACTGCAGCCCTGGGGCTCTGAGCACGGGGGATGAGAGCAACAGAAGCCAAGCTGGGCTTCCAGGAAGCTTCCCCGTGATGGATTTATAGACACGGTGCCCTTTTTACAGGAGTTCATGTTGRAAACAAGCTGCAGATGCTCTCCTTGGGGTCTCCAGCAACGAGTCCAGATTTACTGCTGCCGCCTCAGCTCCGGGGGCTGCTCCCACCCCTCTCGGGGCTGCAGCCCCAGGGGACAGTGTCTGTCCGGGGCAGCCCCGTGTCTGTCACCCTCCCCGTGCCGGGGATGTCCCCAGCTGCCACCAGGGCTGGGCACTGCCGAGGAGCCGAGCCCCAGCCGCGGGCAAGGGTCTCCCTGATGTTCCTGAGGGATGCCGGGGTGCAGGGAGAGGGTGCCTGGGCAGCTTCGGGGTTGGATTGGCAGGACAAGGGCTGGTGTCTCGGCAGTGTGGGCTTCGCAGTGGGAATTGGTAATCCCAGGGGTATTTTCCAACCTAAACGATTCCGTGGTTCTGTGAGTGCAGCGGGGAGCTCGGTGGCTGAGCCCTGGGGGAGGCAGGAGGTGCCCCAGCCCCCGGGAATGCAGTGCCCTGTCCCTGAGCCACACGAGGGGTGACCCCGCTGCCCTGCCGGGGCTCAGCCCGGCCGCGGAGCCGCTGCTTCCGACACAGCTCGGTACCAAGGCAAATTCACGCCGGATAATGATGCAAATCTCTGCCAGGARCCCGGGGGCGGTGCCCCGGCTGACAGAGGCGCTGGGCAAAACACTCCTTTTACCCTCCCGGGGGGCAGTTCCCAGCCTGGAGATGCAGCACTGCCTGCTCTGTGGCCCTGGGGCTCACCCAGCCACAGGATTTGGGGGGGTCCCAGGGACCCGGAGCTCCGCAGGTGCTCTGTGTGTGTGTGTGGATGCCCTGCCCTGCCCTGCCCTGCCCTGCCCTGCCCTGCCCTGCCCGTGTGTGGAGCTGTCGGTGCGCGGGCCAAAGCGAGCAGATGAGCCCTGGGATTGGAGCCGGTGTGAAAAGTGACTCCCATTTCGAGCGGATAAAGCCGCTTTTCTCTCCCGTGCTGCAGCGCTGCAGAAGCAGATCCGAGGTTTAATCCCTTCCGCCTGATCCTGCTCGTTAGACATAATGTAATTAGCAGGCGAGGAGCCGCGGAGCTGTTTGTGCTCCAGGGTCACTCCCGAGAACAACAGGGCACCAACTGCCAGCGCAGGAATTCGGGGCTCGGAGCGGGGCAGGGGCACGGGGCGGGACAGAGGGACCCCGGCGCTGCCAGGTGGGGACAGAGCCACCTGCAAGCCCCGTCCCCATCCTGCTGCTGCCACCTGGCACAGAGCCCCGGGGCCGGGCCACCAAACCCTCCCGAGGCTCCCAGCACCGGGACCCCCGTGCGGGGGATGCTGTGACTTCTCCCCCCAGCAGAACGAGGTCTGGGCAGGGCAGGAGCCCCCGGGCTGCCCCCACGGCCCCGGCCCCTCCCCACCTGTCACCCTCGGGCTCGGCGGCCCTGCTGGAATAAAAGGCCCCATTTATTGGAGCCGTGCTAAATAAGTCGGCACAGCCTCGCTGGCCGGGCTGAAGACACCCCTGGCTGTCCTCGGGAATGTCCCGGGGTGCCAGCTCCAAAGGCAGCTGTGGTGGGCCTTAGATCTTTATGGCCAGTAAAGGGGTCCGTGGCTAATTTATGCCCCTCCTATAATTTACAGCCTCTTTACAGCTGCTGTAAAATGACCTATAAATCACGGGCAACATCACAGCGCGGGGACAAAGCCCCGGCATCGTCACCTGCCAGTTGGCCGAGCTGGCGGTGGGTGGAGCCCGGGGCAGGTACATCCCCGCGGGAGCACTGGGAGCACTGGGCAGGGCTGGTCTGGTCTGGTCTGTGAGCTGCAGCCTCCTTGGGACCCCGGCTGAGGCACGGCTGGGGCTGCAGGGGAGCTCGCTGCAGGCTGGGGTAACACTCAGCATTGCTGGGTTCGGTGCTGTGGGGGCTGCTGGGCTCCTCTGGGGGGTCCCATAGAATGTGGAGGGGCAGGGGGTTACTCACAGCTGCACAGAGCCAGGCTTGGCCACTCCACCCCACTGCCAGGGGTTATTTGAACTCCTCCAAACCCCACAGACACCTCAGGGGGAAGGGTCCGTGGCCCTGGTGTGCAGCCAACAGCCTGGGGCTGTGTCCTCGGCCTGCACCTGTGTCCTGTTCCTAAAAACCAGGCTTGGCTCTGGTYCTCCTCCTTGCCCAGGCTTTAAATAGCGACACTGTGTTTCTGTATATATATATATGTGTGTGTGTGTGTGTGTATTTATGTGCACCAATTACAAACTAAGGCCGTGCTCAGGAAAACACCGTGGGCGTTTCAGGTGACAAACCTTCTGGAGGGACGATGGCCCGGGTTCACATCTGCTGTGACAGCCTGGAGGCCCCTGGCTGCTGCCTGGGGGTGTTGGACCCCAGTTTGAATCAGAATGCAGAGGATGGGGGCTCCTCCCAGGCCTGGGAAGAGCAGGAACCTGCAGCGTTGGTGGCTGCAGGGACCATGGCAGTGCCCAGTGAGGGACTGAGGAGGTGGAATGGAGCCAGTGGCAGGGCTGCCACCGAGGGCCCCAGGGCTGTGCAGGGAGAGGAGCAGCCCAGGCTCTGCAGGGATGGCACAGGCACCCAGAGCAGCTCAGGCTCTGCAGGGATGGCACAGGCACCCAGAGCAGCTCAGGCTCTGCAGGGATTTCCTGCCTGGGACAGGCACTGGGAGCCCTGGGCTGAGTCCCGCGGGGCTCTGGCAGCGCTGCCAAAGCCAGAGGCAGAGGGAAGAGGGCAGTGGTTTGTTTCTCAGCGGCCAGACCACAAAAACATCGGCTGGGCAGGAGGGGACTGCCCAGGGCCACGTCCGGAGCTCTGCAGCCGCAGAGGGCTGTGGTTGCATCCGCTGTGGCAGGACACGGTGGGGAGGAGAGGGCTGGGGCTGCACTGGGGATGCTGGGACGCATCTGGGCCCGGGCCGTGGAGCACATTTCTGAAATGTTTTAGGTTATTCTGGTTAAAAAACAACAAACCAGAAAGTGAAATTTTATCTGTGCGAGGGAATGCGAAGATTCAGTAAGAAGTCTGCAGATGTTCTGCCCGCGTTTGTTTGGACCCAGAGGCCAGGTGGGTGTGGGAGCACCCCRGTGCCTTCCCTCTGTTCCTGTGCCCCATCCTCCTGTGCTGGGACCCACTGGGCCCCTCTGCCATTCCCACACAGCTCAGGCCTGGCTCGCAGCTCTGGCCTCCTCCAGGTCGTTTTGTTTGAATCTGGGTGCTCTGCTCTTTCCTTTGTTAGGACAAAGACTCCAGCGGTGCCAAGTTATCCCTGCAGATGCTGCAGCTGCCTGGGCACCTGGGAAGCTGCCACTTGGCTCCAGCCTCTGGCAGCTCCGGGAGGGGGAAGCAGCCAAACCATTCCTGGCACAGCTGCCCGGGCAGGGACTGCCTGTGCTTCCACGGGGCTGAGAGGCACAGACGTGTCCCAGCCCTGCCACCCTCCCCGTGGTGCCTCTGAGGGGGTCCTGGCATGGCCTGGCCCGTGGTGAGGAGCTGAGGGCTGAGAGCTGGGCTTTGAGATAAAACCCAGCTTGGCCAGTCCTCATTCCCAGYCTTACAGAGCTGGAACTGGGGCTGTGCTGGGCTGAAATCCAGCACGAGGGGCAGGGCAGCAGCACACGATGCCACCTTCCCTGGCACCTCCAGGGCTTCCTGGGGCAGGATGGGGCCYCTGTGCCTGGATTTGCCCCCGGGAGGAGGAAGTGTGCACAGGGCGTTCCGTGGGATCTGCTCCCACGGCAAAGCTCCTAATTAGAAGGGCCGCCCTGCACTGTAATTTAAGATGGRCTCAACAGCAATGTCTAATTTGTGGCTGGGAACAGATTTAACCTGCAGGATGGGCACCAGGAACCTGCCAGCCCCAGGGTGCAGTCACTGTGGGTTGTGCACAGCCTGGCTCGGGGTTGGCCCCAGGGATCCACACCCACAGCCCCGGGTGCTGCTCGGGGCTCCCCCAAACCCCGGGCAAGGCAAGGGAGGCCCCGCAGCAGCTGGGCTGTGGGCAAGGCTGGCTCAGCCTCCCSGGGGCTCTCCGGGTTCAGGGGAGGSCTGGGGGTGTCAGCTGTGCTGGAGGAGGTCCTGCTGCTCTCCTTCCTGCCCCRGTCTGGAATAGAAAGGGGAAAGAGGGATGTGAAGGGTAAATGATGTCACTGAAGTTGCRGGAGGGACAGAAGGAAAATCAGCAGGCATGTTAGTGGAAGTGAGGCCACCCAAAGTTTCCCAGGCAGCTCCTGCCAGCCCTGCTTGTTGCAGAGCAGGGACCAGGGCACTGCAGAGGCTGCTCACGTATTCCCACCCCTGGCTGCTSCCAGCACTCGCCTCTGTTTGGCCTTTCCTGATGAATTATTGAACAGTGACACCCGTACCTGCCGTGTCCCTGGCAGCTGATGAGCTGCCACGTCCTGATCCCGGAGCAGGAGGTCGTGGGTTCCAACAGCAGAACCTGTTTTCCCTCCTCTGCTTTGCCTCAGCAGCAGACAGCTGAAAACACCCTTCTCCCGGAGCACGACCCGCACTGCTGGCAGCCTGTCCATCTCCCAGGTGSAGCTCTGTGTTTTGCAAAGCTTTGGCTGCTGCCTGGCAGAGCGGGGACATGCAGCTCCAGCCCAGGCAAGGGCTGGCACGGAGCAGCCTGGTCCCTGGGGCTGCTCCGGAGAGTTTCCATCCCCTGGGGCGGGCGGGGGGCCCGGGGCAGCCCCGGGCAGGACGGGACGTTTCCAGCCAGGCTCGCCAGACTGCTCCTAATGGGATCATCTCTGCCTGATGCGCTCTGAGGCATCGCCCCTCTGCTCACCAGCTCATTACACAGCAAAAGGGAAATGAAGAGCGGGGTTTGTGGGGAGGAAGGAGCCCGGGGGATGCCGTGCTCTGCCTGCAGGAGCTGCCCCAGCGGGAGCAGCCTCCGCATCAGCAGAAACACAAACCTGGGCTGCTTTCACTCCCGCGAGTGAAACGAATGCATTATTTACAGGACATGAGTAAAGCATCCAGGGAAGCACTCCGGAGCAGCTCTCTCCTTAAATACAGGAAATTATTTGAAAGCATTTAAAATCCGTGCGTTCACAGATTTGGAGAGCAGCAGCACCGCGAGGTCAGTGAGCCTCAGCCGGGCTGGTGGCTCTGCTGCAGCCCCCCAAAACTCCCAGCGATGGAGTCACTGCTCCCTCTCCCTCCTCCCCCCACCATCCTCTCCCTCAGGCATGAGCTGGTCCCCAGGCAACCCCCGAGTGCTGCTGGCTCAGGCTGTGCCATCCATTCCGCGGTGTGATTGAAGAGCACTCCAGTGCCCGGCGTTTGCTGCCCACGGAGGCACTTACACCGCAATCAGGGAGCCACTTGAGCTCCTTCTCATTAACCGAGCAGAGCACGGCCGGGAACGGGGCCCTGCCGGCCTCATCAGGCTGCGGGCAGCGCCCCGGGGAGATGCAGCACCCGGGGAGATGCTCCTCAGCGCCCCGGGGAGATGCAGCACCCGGGGAGATGCTCCTCAGCGCCCCGGGGAGATGCAGCACCCGGGGGAGATGCCCCAGATCCAGTGATGCTGCTCCCACTCCCCCTGCCCGGCGGGGGGATGCTGTGGGCTGCTGGAGAGGCCCCTGGCACAGGCAGGGAGGCATTTCTCAGCCCCCTGGCTTGGCTGGGATGCGGCTCTGAGACCCCTCAGCCCCAGGACATCGCAGAACAACCAGACTCGCTCCTGGGAGCCAAACCCTGCAGTTGACAGATCAGCTCTGGGCAGAGAACAGGCTCGAGGATGCAAATACAGCACAGGTACTGCACCTTAGAGCTGCTGAGGTGCTGGACGTAGCCCTGACTCCAAAAAYTGGTGTGCTCACGGAACTCCCCGCCTCCCCTCCTCCTCCTCGCTGGGCACTGTAGGGCTGGGGCAGCCAGCAGCAGCAGATCTCTCTAAACCAAAAAGTACTGAGAAGCAGGAAGGGTTTAAACCCTCCCCTCGGAACCAGCCCAGGCCTCCGGGTGCTGCCGAGACACGTTTCCTATAAATCAGGGTGATTAGTGGGTTTCTAAAGCCCGGGAGCATCGATCCGGGCGGGAGCACTCCGGCAGCCCCGCCGGCAAATGGGCACGGATGTGTCTGCAGGAACAGCCCAGCAGATCGGGGCTCTGCGGCTTCTGCTCCTCCAGGACTGTGAAATCAATTCCCCTGAGCTCCTGTCCTCATCCCTGCGCTGCCTGCTCCAGTCCCACCAGGGCAGTGGAGGATGGTTTTGGCAATGTGATACAGAAATGGCCGCCTCACACCAAGAAATGGAAATTTTGTATAAACCTCCCCCTGCCTGTTGTGCCCATTTGTTGGGAGCCTTTCCCCCAGTCCCACTGCAAACGTCAGCGGGCTCATTGTGGGGGGATGGAGCCTCCTCCCTCCTCAGCACCATCCTGGGAACMCGACTGGACCCTGCCCAAGCTGGGATTGATGCTGGGACCCTTCGGTGAGCACAGAGCACTTTATCTCCTTCTCTGAGGCCTGAATAGGGAATCAAAAGTATATTTTCTCTCATTCAGTGGAGCTGTGAGGAGTCAGAAAAAGAGCTTTTTGGTTACAGGAATGACCACAACCCTGAGCTGTGGTGGCAGAGCCCGCAGAGCCTTGGTCCTGGATCTTTGAAAAGGGTTTTCATCCCGAGTGTTGAGGCATCTGAATGAGATGCAGGATTCCCAGCAGGATCGGGGCTGTTCGGAGCTGGAAGGGACCAGGGCAATCCTCTGGAGCTCTGGATGGGAACGGCTGTGTGCTCGTGGTGCGCTGGAAACCTGAGCCCACCCCACCAGGAATTTGCTGGCAATTGCACAAAACAAAGGCTCTGTCCTGGGAAGTCAAAATGCCGGCRGAATTACGGAGATGCAAACTTCAGCTTGTCCTCAAGAGCGACACTTCGCAGCCACCGGGCCCGTGCTTTATGCAAAGGCGATGCAAATGAGGCTGATAAATATGCAGTAGGAGGGAAAGGCGACAAAAGGTGTCTGTGCGAGGCACAGGAGCAGGAGGGGCCCATCCGGAGGCAGCCCCGGCCCTGCAGGGACCTCTCGGCTCTGGGGGGGACGGGAGCAGCCTCGGGGCTCCCTGGGCTCGGCTCTGGGCTCTGCTCTGGGCTCGGCTCTGGGCTCTGCTCTGGGCTCGGCTCTGGGCTCTGCTCTGAGCTCGGCTCTGGGCTCGACTCTGGGCTCAGGTTCCTCTGCTCCCTCCGTCCCCGCCCCGCAGAACCGCCCGGGTTTGCTGCAGGTGACTCGCTCTGCCCAGAGCCCCCTTCCCAGCTCCTCCTGCACAGCGAAACTCCCGTGAGACCCAGCGGGGGCGGCGGGGAAAACCCCAAACAGGAGCTGGATGCGGCCAGAGGGTGCAGAGCCGGCTCAGAGCAGGAACGGGCTCAGGGCAGGAACGGGCTCAGGGCAGGAACGGGCTCAGAGCAGGAACGGGCTCAGAGCAGGAACGGGCTCAGAGCTGCCGCCAGCCCGGGACTCCTCGGCTGCTCAGCTCCTCGGGGAGCGATCGGGAGGAACGGCTGTGCCAGCTGAGCCCGGCGCTGCCCGGCTGCGTGCTTCGTGCTTTCCAGTAATCTGTTAAAATAACCGGAATAAATCAATAACTGCGAGCTTGATCTCCCCCGCCTGCCAAGGAGCCCTTTGGAGGGGCTGCGGAGGGGAAGGGCTGTGGGGAAGGGCTGAAGGGCTGTGGGGAAGGGCTGAAGGGCTGCAGGAGCCCCTGGCACAGCCCTGCTGGGTGTCCCTGCTCCTGGCAAGGCCCATTTCCCGGATATGCCCCAGGCTTTCAATCTCCCGGAGATTCCCCAGGGTTTCCATCTCCCGGAGGGTTCTCGCAGCCAGAGCAGCGCTGCCCGTTCCTCCCGCTCCCACCCGAGTTGGGAAGGGGCTTTTGTTCCCTTTGCCCGGCCTCCTTCCACCGGCTTTGTTTTTCTTGCGGAGCCAGAGTCGGTGATTTCTGCTGAATTCAGCTGCCGGGGAGCAGCGTGTGTTTGCATSGGTTATCACACCCGCAGGGCTCGGGGAGGCTCCGGCTACGAGCAGCCCCTGTTCCTCCCGATGCCAGGGAAAACGCGGCTCCCTCGTGGGGGAGCGATGCTGTGAGCAGGTCCTGCTGCTCATAAATCAGAATTTCCCCAGAAATCGCGCTCCTGGGGAGGTCCCGAGCCCCCCGAGGGCAGCGGGTGCCGCTGCAGCGGTGCCACCACGGCCCCGTCCCCGCACCTCGGGGCGCTCTGGCGGTGCCGTGGCTCCGCACCCGCCCGGTGAACCCCGCAAACCGGGGTTTGCTGGTGATCCAGGGGACTCCAGCGGCAACCCGCGTCCTGCTCGCACCCCGCATTTCCCCCTGGCTCTGCCCTCGCCCTCCTCTCGCTCAGACATCGGTGTAAAAGCGCGTGGCCCGGGAGCAGCCCCCGTTTAGCTCCCCTCTCCCTCCCGCACCGGTGTCATTTTCCCCGCGACGCTTCCTCCCCGTAATTCGCGGCTGGATCCCGGGTTTTGACACTCCGATCACTGCAGATAGGAATTCGCCAGCATTATTATGCAGATGAGCTTATGAAAGCCTCGGAGCGCTTCTTGTCTGTGCAGCGAGGGGGGTTAAAACAAAGCGGTGTTTATTCCTCGGCTGTGGGAGGAATGCCAAGCGGCATCTCCGGGCTGAGCATCGTCTGCCCGGGACCAGAGACGGGGCTGCCGCCACCCCCAGGCTGCTGCAAGGGGAAAACCGCCTTTTTCCTGCTCTTTTGCCTTGAAAAGCGGCGTTTCAGCCCTCTGAGTTTGGTKGTTGWGTGAGTTTGAGGCACTGGGGAGGGGTTGGAGTTCCAGCTCGGCCCTGGCCCCCCACGCCAGGCAGGGACCAGGGGTAACGTGAATTAATTCAGCCTGGAGGGCTCCGGGGGAGAAGGGTGGGGATGGAAGTGAACGCGCCCGCTGCCTCCTCACCTCCCCGAGCGCATTTCCACTGATACACCTGATACAGAAAGGAGCTCTCCGCCTCCCCGGGAGCGGGAGCGGCGCTGACAGATCCCCCCGGAGATGGATGGGGAGAGCCTCGTCCAGGAGGGACGGCAGCAGTGAGGGATGTGCTAAAAGGCAATGAGCCCTCCATGGAGCATTTCCCCACATCAGGCACCGGTAACTGATGGCGCCTGTACCCAGCTCCGACTGCTGCTCGCAGCCTTCATTAGGAACCATCCCCGCTCCCCAGTCCTGCCCCCCTGYCCATATATCACCTGTGGGGTCGGGGTTCTACACAAACGCCTGATAATGAAAKGATAAGCAGAAGGAAATCACGTTTTAATAGAAATCCTACAGGCTGACACGCCCGGCCAGAATCGCACTGCAGGGCAGATTCAGGGGGAGGGGAGAAACTTTTATCAAATTGGGCTGGGACAAACAAACGGCTGTGGTTGAGGGGATCTGCATTTCCTCCAGCCCACAGCAATGCTTGGAGCAGGAATGGAGGCTACCGCAGCTTTTGGGGCACTGCATCCCTGTGGAGACAGTCCCACCTGCGGAGACAGTCCCACCTGCGGAGGGTCCTTGCAGGATGGTGGTGGCACAGTGCCTCTGCCAGGACAGTCCTGGGCTGCTGGAATTCCACTTTTGAGGGTTTTTACTCTGTGCAGACCCGGGAGCATTTTCATGGAAAGTTCTGCTGTGAAGCCACATTCTCCCAGAGCCAACCTGGATCCATTTCCCGATTTTCCATCAGAAAATTGGGATGTTTTTCAAGTAGAACAAGGCCCATTTCCAAGGAATACGGGCTAGGCTTTGGCCTGTTTTCCAAGAAAAAGGGGGACTTTTGCTTTAAAAACCTGCCAAAAGATTGTTTTCTCAAGGCTTTTCCTTCTGCACAAAAACTGCAGTTTCACTGCAATTGAAGKGAGAAGGGATGAAAATCCTTATCCAAGGCTGTTTGGAAGAGAAGCTGCAGCGTGGGGGGTTCATCCTCCCACGGCTCCACTCCCTACTCTGGAGCAGGGGCTGCCCTTGCCGGGCGCGGAGCACGGGAACGGACAAGCAGCAGCCCAGACACTGAATTTCTCTCGGCTCTGCCCTTGACCCTGAGCTCGGGGAGGAGCCGGTGGGCACCGCTGAGCACGTCCTGCCCCGCCGCCCCCTCCCYGCCACCGCCAGCGTCAGTGATCAGATCCATTTCTGCTCCGGCAGGAACTTTCTCAGCCCCTGTAATCGAATCAGCCTCGAGGTGCGGGAGACGTCAGGGCCGTTGCCATGGACCTGGGCAGGGATGGAGGCAGGGAAGGAGCAGAGGGGCAGGAGGGGACAGCGAGCACGGGCGGGGAGCTGCTTCCCAGCGGTGGGAATGGCCGTGATTGGGTGGGAATGCACAGCGCAGGGGATGGGGAGAGCTGGGGGGATTCACTTCTGTATTTTGTGGGAGTTTTAAATGATTTTTACGTGGTAGTGTCAGAGATAAAGCCAGCGGTCCCTATCCACTGGCACAGACCACAGCACCTCCTCCTCTCAGGGCACTCTGCGCGGAGTGCTGTCCCTGTCTGAGGGATGTTCCCCAGCACTGCTGCCCCTACACGAGGGATGTGGGGAGGAGAGGCCGAGGGGAGAGCGCTGCCACTCCCCGGTGCAGGGCAGCCCWGTCCCGGTGCTGTGGGTGGCCTTTACGGCCCGTGACCAATGGCCCCGCTCAGCCCGTGCCGGCCCCGGCAGCCGGGRGCTTTCATCCCGGCCAGGAATGCCAATTAAACTTTGACTTTCTCGGTGTCGCTTACCCAAGAGCTCAACTCTAACCCTTCGCCTTTCATATCGAAAACCGAGCCGCGCCACGCCTGTTAACATCTGCACAGATGTTTGGGGAGGGAGCAGGGGGATCCAGCCCCGAGGCGGTGCCAGCGCTCCCCGCAGCCCCAGCAGCGTTTGCTGAGCACCAGGACAGAGTGGCTGGCTCCGGGTGTCACACACGCCCTGCCACCAGCTCTGGGTTGAGCTGCTGTGCCCAGCACTGTCATTGTCTGAGTGTGACCTTGGTGCAGGGCCGGGGGAAGAGCCCCCGCAGGCTCTGCTGAGCCAGTGATGSTTATCAGGGCGGGTTTCCATAGGGGAGCAGGAATTCCCAGGGATGCCCAGGTCCCCGTGGGGTTCTGCCCTGGCCTKGTGCATCCCTTGGCTGAAGGGAGCCAGGCTAGAGAAGGGCTGCCACGGGGACTCTCGTGGAATTCCTACACCCTYACACCTCTCATGCCTTCACCTCTGGAATCCCAGCAGAGCAGATGCCGTGTGCACGACCACGGGCAGGAACTCCCCGGCTGGATTTGCAGCCTCAGCTCAATTAACCACCTGARCCCCATCCTCTCTGCTGGCAGCGGCCTCTCACTTTAATTAATCATCTCCCTCTGCCTGCAGGGAGGCCACGCTGGCTGCAGCAGAGCCCTGCCTGCCTTTGTGGGCAGTGTGAGTGCAGGGACAGCTCCGAGGCTGCTCCCCACCCTGTGCAGGCTCTGGGGAGCCCAGGGGCTGTGCCAAGGGGACCCTGGTGTCCCTGTGCCAAGGGGACACTTCTGCCCCTGTGCCCGGCCCCAGCCCCACATCTGCTGCCCGTGGAGCTTTCCACGACAAAGAGAGTTTCCAGGGGAAAGGCGAGGAGGAGGAGGAGCTGTGGGAGCAAGGCTGGGTGCTGTGTGGGGAAGGGGCTGGTGGCCGTGCCCTGCCTGGGTCCCTTGTGCCACCGACTGCAGTTCCCCTCTCAGGAGGGAGGGAATGAAAGAGCAGCAAGTGCTGCCCAGCCTGGGGGGGCTGCAGACCCCAGCCACAGCCTCTCCTGCTGCCCTGCTAAAGAGTCCTTGGTGTGCCAGTGGCAATTATTTCAGCTGTAAAAATCTAAATTCAGTTCCTTTATTGATCTGGCCTGTAACTGGATCCAGCATGCAAAGAGTACAGGGCCTGTTTCCACAGCCCTCMTTTTCCTCGAGCCTTTCCAAGCTCCCTTTGCTGTTCCTGGGGGTCCCCTGGGCTCTGGCAGCCAGGAGCCCTCCCCTGGGTGCCTCTGGGCAGTGCTTGCAGCACATTCCACACTTTGCCTGCAGCAGGTCAGGGATGCCCCAGCCCTTGGAGCAAGTGGAGCTGGCCAGGTTTGCAGGTGGCTTTCTGGGTCAGATCTTGTGCCAGGCCTTCCAAAAATAGATCCCCTATTYTAATGCATTCATTATTTCTTCATGGCTTTGACAAAGCCCTTGTTGTTCCTGCGTGCCAGGTCTGTTTATCTTCTCCTCCCAAGCCCTGCTGCTCCAGAGCAGCACCCCCAGCAGCTGCAGGTCCCTCCCTGCTGCAGGAGTGCTGGGGGTCCTGCAGAGCTGGGCTGGGGTCTCGTGCTGGACYCTCACTGCTCCAGAGCCTGCAGGGTGGAGGCACTGGATGTTTTTGAGACACCTCCGTGCCTGAGTTGGGCATTTTGAGGAGGCTCCTGCCTCTTTTTCCTCCTCCTCCAGCTGCAGGATGGTACCCAGAGATGCTTTGGGAAAGGGATGGGGTGAGAGTGGGATGTGAAGGAGCAGGGAGCGTGGCCTGGGAGGGTTCTCCCCTTCTGCAGAGGAAAACACGGTTTGTGCTGCCTGCACTGGGAGGAKGCAGGAGCAGAGGTGCCCTCGGGTAACCCCCCTCCCTCCCCAGCAGCTGCCAGCACGGGCTCACAGCTCCTCTCAAGGTTTCATTAGTGCCTGGTGCAGACCCAGGCTCTGCCTCTGCTGAATCGTCAGGGTGCTCATAAACCAGAATGGGTTTGGAATAACTAATGCTGAAACTATTCCATATCATAAAGGAACAAGGGCTGCTTCCCTGCCAGAAACACTCTGCAGTGCTCCTGAGCCCCGGTGAGGCACAGAAAACAGGACATTAATTAAATGGAAAAGCACCCCCTTCCCGGGCACCGGGGGCTCTGCACAGAGGGAACCAGAGCAGTGCTGGGTCCCCGGGTGTTTACAAACACCTGCACGCCTGTGCTGGGCTCACAGAGAKGCCTGGCCACAGCAGGGAGATCACAGAACCCTGAAATGGTTTGGGRTGGACCTTAAAGCCCATCCGGGTCCCCCTACCTCCCACTGTCCCAGRTTTTCCRAKCCCWGTCCAACCTGGCCTCGAACWCTTCCAGAGACGGGGCAGCCTCAGCTTCTCTGGACATCTGTGCTACAGAAACGGGCTCTGAGATCTCCCTGCAACCTTCTCCAGGCTGAAACCCCCCAGCTCTGAGCCGGTCTCCAAAGCAGAGAGCCGAATCCCTGGGGAGCTTCCCCACCCAGCCCCGGCTCCGAGCCGGGGTGTCCCAGCCGGGGCTGCCGGCTCCCCCCGGGGCTCAGCCCCTGGCCAGGACAGGCTGCTGCCCTTCCCGGGAGGGGCTCCGGGCCCGGCAGGACCCGGCTGGGGCAGGATGCCGGCTCTCAGCTCATCTGCAGKGCTGCGGTGGGGAGGAGGAATCGCGCTCTCCTCTCTGCGGTGCCGAATCTCCTTGAAGCGTGACARCCGCGATCGCTTCCAGATGTTCCCCGCTCGCCTGCAGCCGGCCGGGGGGGATGTGGTGAGCTCGGCGATGCAAACCAAAGCCCGGAGCAGATGTCCCGTGTCAGGCTCGGCAGCGGGGCGCGCATCTGGCCGCGGGCAGGGCCGGGCCGGGCCGGGGGCGCTGCCCGCAGGACGCTTCGCGTTTGGGGGGCTCGCAGGAAGCGTTCGCAGCGCTGCCCACCCTCCGCAGTGCCGCTGAGGGCTGTGCTGGGGGGCAGGGCACGGCTGCAGCCCCTGCCCAGCGCCGCTGGGATGTGGGGAAGGACCCGTGAGGTCACCGGTGACACCGGGACSGACGGGGATCGGTGACATCATGCGAGAAATCGGGACGGAGGGAGGCAGCTCTGCCTGTAGAGGCTCTTGGCAGGCAGCRGCGATCAGGGAAGAGCAGCGGGGAGCCTGAGGACACGCTCGGCYCTCGCCCAAGGGGAGATGTTCCGAGGTGGGAGATGCCAGGAACTCCTCGGGCCTCAGCTCTGCCCACCTGGGCTTTGCCTCCCTGCGAGGAGCTGCGGGAAAATCCATCCGAGATGGAGCCCAGCCTCAGTCCCGGGGGCCTCCCCTGCAGCCTGCACAGCCCCTCCTCTGCAGGCAATGCTGCCATGCCTTGGAACTCTGCTGTTACCTTGGATCTCGCTTCCCCCCTCACACCCAGCACTCGTAACAGCTATCCTCATGTTCCTCCTTCACAGAGGACTCGAGAGAAGCAATTAATCTCAGTAACAGGCTTTGAAGAGCAGAAGTGCTGCCTAAGCACTGCGCTGTCTCCTTTTGATGGGGTTAGCCGTGCTGGAATATGAGCGAAGACATTTGGAGTAAATTAATAAAGAGTTTAATGACATCCAAAAGTTAGGGGGATGGAGCATTTGAAAGGGGTTTATGGCTTTATGGGCAACKGAGAGCAATGCAAAGGGCGTGTTTTCTCCATCAAGCCTGTTCTTTGGGCTGCCTGAACAAGATAAAGCCTTTGTGTTTGTTACCAGGGCACATCTGTCACCCCAGCCAGGCCCAGTGCCCGGTGCTCCCCTGGCAGCGCTGCTGGCACAGGACAGGGAGGCCTGGGCACCTCCTGGGGCTGCAGGACAGGAGGGTTTGTGTGGATGCAGTGGTTGTGTTTGTGTGGATGCAGTGCCTGTGTTTGTGTGGATGCAGTGCCTGTGTTTGTGTGGATGCAGTGGCTGGGTTTGTGTGGATGCAGTGCCTGTGTTTGTGTGGATGCAATGGCTGGGTTTGTGTGGATGCAGTGCCTGTGTTTGTGAGGATGCAGTGCCTGGGTTTGTGTGGATGCAGTGGTTGTGTTTGTGTGGATGCAGTGCCTGGGTTTGTGTGGAAGCAGTGATTGGGTTTGTGTGGATGCAGGACAGGAGGGTTTGTGTGGAAGCAGTGCCTATGTTTGTGTGGATGCAGTGGCTGTGTCTGTGTGGATGCAGTGCCTGGCACTGCTGGCATTGCCAGGGCTGTGCAGAAGAGCTCAGGACACTCCAGCACAGCCATTTACATCCAGCTTCCCCACAGGTGAGGAGCAGGAATCATCAGGATGCAGCAGGTGCCCGTTTTGCTGCGAGCTCTCCAAGAGCACTGCAGAGATGATGCCTTTTCCTGGCCGTGGATTTATGAGAGCAGGGATGGGAGCACTTGGCCGAGCTCCCGGAGCGAGCGTCTGATGCCGCACGCCCCGTAGATGGTGTTTTTCATGTTGTTTTTATATTTTTAGCCTGATTAATACCCTTGTGGTGGCTGGAGCATGGAGACTGCTTTATGTTTTGCCAGCAGGTTCCGAAGGCAACGTGATTTACGCAGCAGCTGGTGGGGAGGGAGACACTGATGCAGCAAAGTGCTCTTCACCCGCTTCCTCAGCACCTTCCTGATGGCTCGTCCCTGCTGTCAGCTGGGATCAGCTGGGATCAGCTGGGATCAGCTGCCCAGGGCATCTCCTGGGGCCCGATGCTGTCCCTGGACCAAATTCCAAAGGCGCAGCCTTTCCAAAAACACCCAGCCTGGGGGGAGAGAATCCCCAGGGTGCACCCCAGCTCTGGGGCTCCTCCAATCTGGCATTAATTAGCTGTTCATCGGCAATCAGGTCCCTGCAGGCTGTAAAAGCTCACAGAGGCTGTAACAGCCCAGCTCGAGGCTCTGAGAGCAGGGCTGGGGCTTTGGGCATTTGTTTCCAGAGGCAGAGCTCTGTGACACCCCCAGGCCTGAGCTGCTGGCACCACGGAGCTGCCAGTGGGACACAGATGAGGGTGAGGCCACCTCCAGGGACAGATGCACCTTGCAGGTGTCAGGTAAAGCAGGGTGGTGCAGGAGAAAACGTGTTAGATCCTTAAAGCTGGGCTGGAGTACATAAAAGGCACAGGCACATCTAAATAAACACACAGATGTGTGCCTGCTCATGGATACAGCCATATCCCAGAGCCCTGTCCTCATTTTCCCAGCAARCACATCTGGTTCAGCTTGGGCTGGATCGCTACCATGTTCCACGTTTCTGCTGCCCTGCTTTTGGCAGCACATCCCTCCCACCTCCCAGCCTGGCCCTGGCTCTTGCCCTGCTCTGAGAGGCTTCC
The DNA here is from genome assembly GCA_902810485.1 of Alauda arvensis. Classification (NCBI taxonomy): domain Eukaryota; kingdom Metazoa; phylum Chordata; class Aves; order Passeriformes; family Alaudidae; genus Alauda; species Alauda arvensis. The sequence continues at coordinate 45,209 of CADDXX010000628.1, forward strand.
TCAGGCTCTGGGACCCTGCACTCTCACTGTGCTGCCCCTCCCTGGTCTGAGGGGGTTTGCTGGCTCAGTCCAAAGGCAGATCTGTGATGGGATATGATCAGGGCTAGGGCAGACCCYGCTGGAACCTTCTCTCAGGCTTCARCACTTGTAGGGCAGTGGTTGGAGAGCAGGGACAGCCAGGACACAGCACCCTGCCCTTTCCATGGGGCTGAGGCACTCCCCTGCAGTTGTTCCTTAATTCCAAGCTGTAACTACGCAATCAAGCTCTCCAGTGCAATAATTCCAAACCCTTTCTTCATTCCTGTGTTAAATAAAGTACATTTACAGAGTATATGAATTCCAGATTCAGCCCAGGACTCCAGGGATGCATATTCCTCTCCTGGAACTTGTATATCCGGCCTGAGGATGAAAACCCCCCGAAGCCCCGAGCATAACAAGCATTTCTTGTGTTCCTTCTGTCTCCGTCACATCGGGCATGCGGCGAGCGCTCGGGCTGATAAACAGCATCTGGTTGGAGTCAGGTAAGGAGCTCTCTGGGGATTCGCTTCGTGGTCAACTGCCAACCTTTCTCTCCCTCCTTAATGTGCTTTTGCAGATGGATGAGAAGTGCAGCCAGTGCAGGCTGTGGTTTCAGATAACGCTGGGGAAGGGGAGGGGGGAGAAGGTCAGGCTCAGGCTCGGTTCTGTGCTGCTGCCAGGGCTCTTTAATGCCCCACGGAGSCCCCTCCCCTCCTTGCAGGGGGCTCTAAGGGACCTCCACTGGATGAGCTGAGCACATGGAAAGATCCCAAAGCCCTTTYCCCCCTCTGCAGCTCATGGCCCAGGAGGAGGCTGCCAGGTGCCTCTCTGTGCCTGCCTTGCTGGTGCTTTCAAGGAAGAGAGGAGTGTGGTGAACTTGGTCTTTGCTGGAAGCCTGGAAGTCCTGCAGGCTCCTCCTGGGATGCCTGGGAGCCGCTGCCAGATCCTGGAGAACCGTCTGAATCCGTGTTTCTTACACAACTTCTCTTCTGCAGGAGGCGGAGGAAATTCCTGCACAGAAATGGAAACGCACCCCCCGTGCCAAGCTGCTGATTCTGCTTCCTATGGAAACCCGGGGCTCCCCGCCTTCGTGCTGGGGTTCTGCACTCAGCTCCCACCTTTATTCTCATGCCTGRGTTTGGCAAAGCACCGAGGGCTGAGGGAGGCGTTAGGTGTGAGCTGGGGCCTGTCCCTGTGTCCCAAACAGCCACCAGCACCCACGGCACGAGCTCCAGCRGACGCCCCCGCGCCGCCTTCCCTCACTCTGAGACTTTCTTTTCTTGTCCTTGCCAAGTTATCGTCTGCTTTAATTAATTCTGCACAGCGAGCCTGGGAGCTGCTGGTGGTTTTGAGCCTCTGGAATAGTCAGGGAAGCAATTTAATCAGCATGAGTGAGCCAAAGTTACTTAAGCGATTTGTAATAAGTTCCAGGCTCCTCCACACCAAAGGGGTTTCAGCTGAGGACAGAAACTTCCTGAGCCTGTTCTGCAGCATGGGCTCTTCATCTGCATCTTGTGTGGGGATGTGGAGCAGCCCTGAATGAGAACTCATCGAATCACAGGGTGTTTGGGGCTGGAAATGACCTTTAAAGTTCATTTRGTCCAACCCCTGCCACAGGGACAGGGACATCTCCAGCTGCAGCAGGGTGCTCAGAGCCACAAAAGGCCACAGCCACTGTCAAAAAGTTATGAGTGGAATTTCACCTCCAACCACAGATATAAAACACTGGTGAGCCTCAGTCTGAGCTTGTCAGCCACACACTGACCAAGCCAGTGGTGGTTCTGTTTTTTCAGAAAACATAAAATCCAAGAAATCCCCCAGTGACTAAGCAGGCACCGTAAATCGGTTGCTGTTGTAAAGCTGTGGCGAACATTTCCTCAGCCTTGAACAGATCAAATATACGAGAGGAGAGTGGAAAGCAGACAGCTAGTGAGGAATGAACACAAAAGGCTCTGCCCTTGATTAATGCYGCTGTTTTCTTCGCCATTTCCAAGGAAACTCACTCCTGATACTGAAACTAGATTTAATGTGGTGACTTGTCCAACAAGATGGTGGATTTTGAGGTGTCTGGATTCTCATCATCCACCTGGACAGGATAAGGGAAGGGTTCCAAAGGTGTTGCTGTGGGTTTTGCATCCGTGGGGCTGGGTTTGGGTGCAGGGGGTGCCGCTCCCCCTCTGCAGCCCCCAGCACCGAGCAAACACAGCAGGTTCTCATTTGGGCTGGGCTCGGCTTTCCTCTGCTCTGCTCTGCCATGTGCCCCGCAGCGAGGGAGGGGACAGCGAGGGGACAGCGAGGGGACAGCGAGGGGACAGCGAGGGGACCCCTCGTGTCCTCCCGCAGCTGCTCGGGGCCACCCCCGGCAGCAGCCGCCGCAGCTTTTGGTTTCCCGTATTTATGCACTTGAAATCTGCGATGAAAACACGGTTTCCCCCTTTCTCTGCTTGCTGGGGATTCCGTGTGGGAGTGCATCCCTCTGCGTGTCGCTCGTTTTTGCCGCCTGGCTGCGCGGTGCCCTGGCTGTGCYGGTGCCGGGCTGAGGATGCTCCTGTGCCCGCCTCGGAGGCAGGAGTTCCGCATCCCCGGCCTCTCCCGGGAGCCTTGGTGCCCCCCCCAGCCCAGCCCAGCCCCTCGGAGGATGTGCCAGGTGGCTGAGGAGTCCCACATGTGCTGCCACATCCGGCACGGCCAAACCGCGGCGGGAGCAGATGCGGCTCCCGGGCTCTGCCGCATCTTCCCTGCCCCACCCCGGGGATTCTGCTCCTCGTGTGGGGCTGAGGGGATGGGATCCATCCCCGCGGCTGGGCCTGCAGGGCTGTGAGTGCCTTTGTCCGGGAAAGGGTCCGGGAAAGGCGCGGGGAGGAGCCGGACGCGTTTCCCCAGCCCCGCGGAGCAGGTGCCGGGGCTGCCGGACCTCGGACAGCGCTGGGAGAGCTCCCGCCCATGGATTGGGCATGAAGAGGATCCCAAGTGCTGGTCCTGGCCCCCAGCACTGAGGGATGCCCGGACAGGCAGTGCTGGAGCCCAGGCAGGCCGGGGCTCCCTGCCCACCCACAGCCACGGCCCCGCTCGGCAGGGGAGGCTGCGAGGGAGCGTAAATTAAACCCACACAAAACTCAGATTAATTACTGCGGAATAAAGATCCCATTATTCTCTCTGCCCCCAAGCAAGAAAAAGAAATTTCCCTCGTTTCCTTCCTAAATTCAAACGAGAGTTTACGGGGGAAGGTGAGCCTGGCACGGGAGCAAGAGCAACAGGAGCTGCCGGTGCGTGGGGCTTGGGGGTGGCAGCACAGAGCCTGTCCCCAAAGCAGCACAGAGCTGTCCCCAGAGCAGCACAGAGCTGTCCCCAGAGCAGCACACAGCCTGTCCCCAGTGCCCCGGCAGCACGACCCGAGTCCCCTGCACACCTCGGGAGGAGGAGGAAGGTTCTCCCGGGGGTTGTGTGATGATCCTCTCCTCACGGATCTCGCTGAGCTGGTGCCTGTCTGAGGATCTGCATCAGCCTGGAGCCTGGGCAGGACAAGGTCCYGCTGCAGTTCCCCAAAATGCTGCCTCGTTCAGTGGGAATGGATCTGTCCCCACATCTGAGTAGCTCCGGAGCTCCCGGGGACCCGACTTTGTGGAGAGGCTGGGAACTAAGTGCTAAAAAAGTTCCTTTATTTCCGTGGAAGTGGAAGCTCCCGGTCTAAGCCAGTCCAGCCTGCCCCCCTCGCTCACCCTGGAACAGGCACACACCTGGGTTGACAAGAACCATCAACTGGGTGAGACCGGTGCTTTTGGGAGGAAAACAGCTGAAAACGCATTTTTCTGGCAGCTTGACAGTTGAGGCTTAAACAAGACATTTTAAAGTTACACTGCGAGCCAAAAGGAGCTGTAATTTGAATATACAGCATGGCACGTTCCTTCAAAATTGATCATAAAGTYCTGCTAAAACACAGGCACAGCCTGAGTAAAATAAATATTTTTGCTTCCAGAGAGGCGAAAGGTCTGGCCAGCAACTCAATTTATAATATTTTTAGCAGGTGATTCATCGAAGAGGGAAAAAAATACCCAGGGCAGCTGAATTCAGCAATGGCTCTTTGTCTCAGCAGGGCCAGCGAGCCCCGGCGTGTCAGGAGCTGCTGTGGTGCAGCTCCTTGGCTGGGGCCCTGCACACACAGGGGCTTTTCCTGGGGTCTCTCTGAGMCCCCCAGGCCCTGCAGAGCAGGAGGACGTGTGGCTGCAGCTGCTGCAGGTGCTGCTTTGGGCACGGGGCTGTCCCTCAGGGCTGCTGAGGGTCCCCAGCCCTGGCACAGGGTCACTTCTCCCTCCCAGAGCAGGAATGGGATGGACGAGGACAGAGGGCCCTTTGAGGCTTTGTTTGCCCAGAGCAGCTTCATGAGCTGTGGSTTTGGATGGGGTTTCTTGACTGAGCTCCTCTGGCTGGGCTGCTGAGGTCTGAGGATGGAAAACAAACCCTTTGGCCTTTCCCATCTCCGGTCCAACAGCAGATTTTTTTTTTTTTCTTTTCCTCCCCACAGGTACTGGCTCTTCCCAGGCACAGGAACTGGGGGAAAGTACAAGCAAAAAGGAATTTCCCCATGTCCCTAAGGCTGTGTTCTTCATTTTATGCACATAAAGATCAGTCCAGGAGGCCCTGGGGGGCTGCAGGACCCCAGGGCTGCTCACTGAAGCGCAGCAGTGAGGGGMAGGCACGGCTCTGGGGCTGTGGCCAGGGATCAGCACTCACCTGGAGCCCTCCCTGCTCCCTGGGGGAGCCTGGGGTGCAGCAGCAGAACCGAGGCCCCACAGGAGCTGGAGGGCACTGGGTGGTGCTGCTGCCTTCGGAGCCCTCCAGTGCTTGTGGCCAAACGAAACGAGTGGTGTTTGAGAGGGCTGCTCAGGATGCAGGGACACCTGCTCCCAGCTATAAAAATGGATTCGTTGCGTTGCATCTGGAGCCCATCCAGGCAGCAGAGCCTTCCCCAGCATCCCATTTGGCACGCAGAGCCCAGGGCCTGAGAGCACAGCGAGGAGGGAGGGGATGAGCTGCGGAGTCAAAAGGAGGGTCTGGAGGCTGTGATCGTCTCTTGGTGGAGAGCCAGGGAGCTGGGAGGTGACACRGGGCTGTCACCACGGCCGGGTCCTGCCCCCAGGGCCCCTTGCCGTTGTTCTTTGTGCTAAACCCGGTCCCAGGCTGGGTCCTGCTGCTGCTGGCGTGGCCCTGCTGTCCCCAGAGCCCGCGGGGTGAGGAGGGTGCTGCGGGCTGAGAGCCAGAGCAGCAGCTGGGCACAGCCCTGGGGGCAGAGCTCGCTCCTGACAGAGCAGAGGGAGCAGCCCCTTCTCCCCAGCAGCGCTCAGGGAYATCCCACAACAACGGCTTTGTGCATTTCCTGCAAAGCTTCACTCCTCTGCTCGGCATCTGCCGTAATGCAGTGCTGCCTGCATGCTCAGCCACACGGGGAGTTTTATGGTGCTCTGAATACCAATTGTTTCAGGTCCTCCTGCAGCAATCTCTGCCCCAGAGGAYGCAATAACGGAATTGGAGCTAAGCTGAGACCACGTTTGGGTGGTTGCTGCAGGTCTGGTTTTAGCATAAGGTTTTTGGCCCCGTGGTGCTCACAGCTCTGGACTGGCACACTCTGCAATCCCTCCACGCAGGGCCTGGGACCAGCTCTTGGCAAACAAAGGTCAGGGCTGCAAACCAGCAGCTCAGGTTTCCAACTGATCTGCAGAGCTTGGGGGAGCTCCCAGAGCTGCAGCACGGTCCTGCCACACGCCYCATCAAAGGTGGGATGTGCAGGGTTTGGAGCAACCTGCTGAGCAGCTGGGGAAGGCACGAGGATGAGGGAGGAAAGGAGGATGGAGAAGCTGCAGGAAGCCAGATTTCCCCTGGCAGGGACKCCTGCAGCTCTCTGGGCCACCCCTGCTGCCCCACGACCCTCACCTGGAGCCCCCGGGGAGGGCAGGAAAACAGAGAGGGCACAGGAAATGAGCGTGGCCCAGGGCTGAGCTCACTGACCGAGCTGTGGCCAGGGTGATGCAACCAGGGTCAATTAAGCTGCCACCACACGGCCTCGCAGGGCACATTAAGTGCCAATTTTCTGCACTGCTGAAGAGGTAAAGAATGGAAACGAGAGCCAACAGGAAGTTTCAGCTGAAAAGAAAGAGCCACTCGGGAGATGGCAGCTGAAGGCTGGAGCAGGAGAGCAGCACTGCCCTCTGCCACAGCAACCTCCAGCAGCCGGGAATGCKCTCCTGCCCCAAACCCGGGGGGGAACGGGGTTCTGGGGCGTGGGCACGGGCCCTGTGCGGGGCTGGCAGAGCCCAGCCCGGCCGGGTGTGGTGCTGGGACAGGAGGGACACAACAGCCACCCCAGCCAGGTGGATCCTCCACCTCCCGCTTGAGGCACCGGCCCTGCCCGTCTGGACAGAGGCAGAGGCGGATGGACGGGAAGGGGGAGCTGCAGGAACCCAGAAAGGGCAGAAGGGACGGGGGCTTCTGGGCTGCCACTCCCCACCCTGCTGGCCCAGGTGCAGCCGTGCCCTTTCCAGTCACTGCCCTCCTGCTTTTCGCGGGAGCTGGGGATGAGGAGGGCTGGGGGTGAGGAGAGCTGGGAATGAGGACAGCCGGGAATGAGGACAGCCGGTTCATCGCCCTGCACGCGTGTCCCGGGTGTTGGGAAGGTGATTCCGGGCACGGCCCCGGCTCTGGCCGGGAACACGCGGCGCGTTCTGTTCGCGAGGGGAAGTTCCTCGCCTGAGCGGAGTTTTCTCTCTGGAAAGCAACACCCCCGCTGACGCTTGCCGAGGATGAAATGGCTGCGAGGAGCCCGCGGCTCATTCCCGCTCCTTGCGCTCCCTCTGCAGGAGCGGGCGGGGGCCGGGAGGGACCGGGAGGGAYCAGGAGAGGCCGGAGGGAACCCGGGAAGGGACCCGGGGGGGCCGCGAGGGACCGGGGGGGTTTCACTGAATGGCTTGAGCCGAATTCCCGAGTCCTGCCCGGAGGGACGCTCGGGGACCAGGCTGAAGTTTGGGCTCAGGCAAACCGGGGGTAATGCCTCAGGGCTCCGGGGGAAGGGGGCGGCGGGGGGACCTTCCCAAGGGGGAGCGGGAGCTGAACGGGCCCGAGAAGCTGCGGCGAGCGGAGATGCAGCGCCTCAGTGCCCGGCGGTGAGAGCCCCTCGCTGGGATGGGGCCCAGAACAAAACCTTCAGAGCCTCACACTCTGCTCCARATGTGTCCCCAGATAAACCTCCCGCTGTCCCCRCTGTCCCAGGMTGGTTTCCTGCCCTGCCTCCTGCCCAGCGGCTCCGGGGAGCTCCGTGGCTCCGTCKGTCCCGGTCATGCCTCGCACGGGGCATCCCCGGGCATCAACCCCGGCCCTCCCTCCGCAGCCTCGCACAGCTCAGGAGCAGCTCCCCATCACCTCTCCCCGCAGCCCCCGGGCCGCAGCTCCCACTCCCTCTGTAAGCGGAGAGGTTCCCTCCCCGCCAGGGGCCGAGCTGCCAAATTCCAGCCGAGAGCGCATTTTTACTGCGTGACACCGAGGGGCCCCGGCAGGAGCCGTGAGATCCGGGCCGCCGGTACCGGCCCGGGCCCGGGGCACCCAGCGCCCGCCGCTTCCCCCTCCCTGCTCCTGGAAGCGCTCGCAAATATTGCAAAACACCCTCCTTCCTTCCCCGCCGGCCTCAGGGCGCAGACAGCCGCCGCCGCCCGGCCCTCCCCACCCCGGCCGTCCCCTTCCTTCCTCCTGCTCCTTTCCAGGCTGCTGCTGACGCCAGCGGCTTTSCAGGAGCCCCGGGACAGGTACAGAGAGTGACAGAGCCTGGGACGAGCCTGCAGCTGCCAAGGTAGGAAGGATACGGGAGCCGAGGGCTGGGACTCACCCAGAGGTGCCCACACCGGGCTGGAGGGAGGAGGAGAGCGGGCACCGAGGGCTGCCCAAGGTGCGGGGCTGTCCCCCTGCCCTGGCAGACACCTTCGGACACCTTTGCCCTGCCGGGGAGCTCCAGCTCAGGGCTCTCCCGGGGCTCCGGCACCTGCCGGGCCGTGCGCTCACCGCGGGCTCTGCTCCAGAGGGGCCGGAGCTGCCCCAGGCCGCTCTGTGCCTGTGTTTGGGATGCCAAGGAGCAGCAGAGCGATGATGTGCGCTGGCACCGCTCCCCGGGGACCCTCGGGAGGTGCCACCGGAGCTCCGAGCCAGCRCCGGCGGGGACGGGCTCAGCGCTCTCCCTCCCTCCCTGCGAGGCTGCGCTGCCTCTCTGGCAGAGCTCAGGTGTCCCAGGTACGCCCGGGCGCTGCTCAGAGCCTGCTGCCAGCTCCGGCAGGCTCGGAGCTGCTGCCATTTCCATGGGAGGCTCCGAGGAGGCGCTTAAACACCTTCCATGTGACAGCCCTTGGTCACAGTCCCTGCACAGCCCTGCAAAGCTCWGCCCCGGGCGGCGCCAGGGCTTGGCTGCCTCTTTGCCAGGCACATGGAAATTCCCGTGGAATTAGCACTGGGATAATTATTASCAGCTGCTCCCCCGCAGGACAGAGCTGTCCCGCTCCGGTGCTCCCGGGGGTGCTGCCCGAGCTGGGGGTGCAGGAGCCGCACGGAGCTGAGTTCAGCCGGCAGGGAGCGGGACCTCACAGCTGGGGCACATCTGGCAGCGTGTGCTGAGTGCCTGGCACCCAGCCCTGGGCCGGGCAGCTCCCCCCGGGCAGGTTCTGGGACTGGGGGCTGCTCTGGGGGTCTCAGCAGCGCTGTCACTGCCCTCAGGCCGAGGCTGTGGCTCCCAGATGGTGACACYGATCCTTCCTGTTGTCCCGAGGGGCTGGGAAAAGCTTCATCGGGTTTTGTTTTTGCTGGTTTGTCAGGCTGAGGGAGCTCTGGGGAGGGTGGKGAAGGACGTCACCGTGCGCCCTCAGGGCTCTTGGGTTTGGGGACTGGTTTTCTCTGCTGGTGTGCTCCAGAATTGTCATTTAATTTGGGTGCCTCCCCCCTCCTGACTTTCCCCCGGTGCCTGCCCGGAACGCCGGCGGTTTCCCAGCGATCTGCGTGTGTTTGCTCCGCACAGGGTGGGACCCTGCCAAGGAGGGAGGGGACTGCGGCCCGGCCCGGAGCCACAGCGCTGTCACCTGCTGCTGTCCCCGTGTGCTCGGCGGCCGTGCGCCCTGCCCGGAGTTTTTAACGCTGGTTTTCAGTGTGTGTGTGTGTGCGCTGGAGCCTGGGGTCCCGCTCGGATTCACCCCTCYGGCTCAGATCCATCCCACAGGATGGAATTCGGTAGGAAATGCTGAATTCCTGCCGCTGGGGAGCGGTCCTCAGCTCAGCAAAGCCTGATGATGGAGGCGGATTTCTGGGATCAGCTGCCGAAGCCTGGATCGAGTGCAGCCAGGTCCTGGCAGCTCCTGTGCCACATCTGGGATGTGTGTCCCAGCCCTGCCCAGCCAGGCAGAAACGGCTGGGGGAAATTCCTCTGGAGCCAAAGGCACAGGAGTGAAAGGGCCAAGCCCTGGGCATCCTCCCCATGCCCATCTCCGGTGGGTTTCCCTTCGCTCCGGTGGCCGTGCTGCAGCCAGAACACCCCGACTGACAGGAAAAAAAGATTAATAATCCAGGTTTCAGTTTCTCAAAAGTAAAAAGCCCCAAATGCTGTCAGAAATTGATACATTTTCAGGCACTTTAAATCAAATTTCAGGCACTTTTAATTAAAACGACTCCAACCAGGACGTTTGCTTGGCAGGGTCACCTCTGAGCTTTTAAAGTGCGACCTTAAATCTTCCTCCCGTGGAAGGGTCGGGCAGCTCCTGACCTCGGGGCTCGGCTGTTGGGCTTCCCCTGCAAGGCGCGATTTGGGAAGAGGCTGTTCCCAGGGGAGAAACGACACCAGCGCTTTGTCAGGGCTTCTTCACAGAGCTCAGTGCCCCTGGCACGGGGCTCGGACCCCAAATTCTGGTGGAACGTGCAGTATGAGAGGCGGCTGCTGAGAGCTGCTAAATGAGCAGGTTTAGCTCGGGAAACAGGGCAGATTTCTCCATGGAAAGAGTTGTACAGCCCTGGCACGGGCTGCCCGGGGCAGTGCGGAATTCGCCGTTTGTGGAGGGATTTACCAGACGTGCGATGTGGCACTGGGGACGTGGGGCAGTGCCAGGCTCGGCAGCGCTGGGGCAGTGCGGGACTCGGTGCTTTCAGAGGGATTTTTCCACCCGGGGCGGTTCCGTGGTCTCTCGTTCCCGCTGTCACCAGGGCAGAGTCCCCGCCCAGGCCCCGCATCTGCCGGGCTCTGCCCCGCCGGGAGGGGCCCGGGGCTTCCTCCGGTGCGAGCGGAGCCCCCGAGGCGTCCCCGGCCGAGCCCCCGCCCTCCCTCCCTTTCTCCATCCCTCCCTCTCTCCCTCCCTCCCTCTCCCCATCCCTCCCTCTCTCCCTCCCTCCCCGGGGAGGGACGCTCCGGGACCGGCGGAGCGGCGGCAGCTCCCGGCCATGGGGGCGGCCCAGAGCCGAGACCCCCGGGCCCCCCGGGCCCCCCGCGACCCCCGGGCCCCGCCACGCCGGTGAGTGGGGCTGTCGAGGTCCGGGGTGGGTCCGGCTCCCCCCGCAGCCCCTTCCCACGCCCGGGACCGCTCCGGGCTCGCTGCGGCGGAGGGGGAAAACGGGAGAGTGGAATTGAATTTGCGGGGAGAAAGTTCCTTTGCCTTTGCTCCTTTCCCCTGTCCCCTCCTGCCCCAGCCACACTTGGGGTGCCTGAACCCCCCATCCCTGCACAGCAGAGCTCAGCCCGGGAGGGAAGCCGGGGCGCCTCTGYACCCCCAGATTTGGGGTTCGGGGTTCGGTGGGAGCTGGGGGGGATCCGCGGGCTGGGGGGAGCTGGGGTCGGGCCGGGGGAGCTGCTCCCCACCCGGAACTGAAGGGGAGACACTTGCTGGGATCAGAAGGAAAAGTGGGAACATCTTATCTGTAAATCAGCCAAAACATTGTTGAGAACGGACGTGTTTTCTTTAAATGGGGACCGTGTAAGGACGTTTGTTTGCCAACACTGGGCTCGGACAAGGAAAATAAGCGCGTTCTGCCCTTGCAGCTGCTCCGTCCTGCCTTTATTTCCCTGCAGTCACCTCCTACCCGGACATTCGAGGTGGAAAACCCACCCCAGTGTTCCCTGCGTGGCTGGAGCTGCTGCTTTGTGCCCCGTTGGACTCAGCTGTTTCGCCTTCCCACCTTGAGCAAACTTTGTTTTGTTCCTCCCGCCCTTTATCATCTTCCTGTTCCCTGTCCCTGCTGTTGTCCCCGCTCTTTGCTGTCCCCGTTCCTGCTGTCCCCAGGTTATGGGTTACGGTGCCGCCTGCATTTCCCAAAGTGACTGAGTCTGGAGTAAACTCAGGGATCGGAGGCCTGACAAACACCTGATAAAAGCATTCCTGCCACATAGCACAGATATTTTTAGCCAAGGAGTGGAAGGGGGAGTCAATAAGCTGCACGGTGGAGGCAGCTGCTTGTGTTCATGCAGCATCAGAGTGGAAATGGGGCTGGAGCCTGCTCCCTTTGAAACGAGCTCGCACCCACACGAGCGCAATGACGAGATTAAGCTGTGCTTGGCATTTTCAAAACGCAGCAATAGCAGGGCATTCATTATCCCATCGGTCCTTTTCAGYGCAGGCACAAATGTCTGTATTTATCCATTTGCTGGCAGTCTGCTGGGGAAAGGCAGCTGSAGCCCGGGGCCGGCTGCTGCTGCCCAGGCTGGCGTGTGACACTTGTGTCCTTTATTTCTATTTCCGTGCCGGTGGAATGTGCGGCGATGGGAACTGTCCCGTCCCGGGCCCAGAGGGGTCCCGGGGGAGCCGGGCAGGGCTGTCCCACGCTGGGCGCTGTTTTGGGGCTGCGGGCGCTGTTTTGGGGCTGCGGGCCCTGCTCTGAGGCTCCGGGCGCTGTTTTGGGGCTCCGGGCGCTGTTTTGGGGCTCCGGGCGCTGCCGCAGCAGCGGGGGACACCCGGCTCCGGCTGTGCCCCGGCGGGCAGGTGGCAGAGCCCGGGGTGCCGGGAGGTTGGGTTTGCGTGCCCTGAATCCCAGAGCGTTCGGTGCCGCCCTGCTCGGTCCGGGCCGTGCCCAGAGGTGCGCAGGCCGAGGTTCTGCGGGGTCAGGAGAAGCCAAAGGAGCCCCTGCGCTCCCGGGGCCGGGGAAAAGCTCGGCAGCTCTCGGAAATGCATCCTGGAGAGCCCTCTAGCGAGAGCAGCGCCCGCCCGAGCCCTGCCGGGGATGCTGCGGCCGGGACACGCTCCCAGGCGGGGCTGTCACACCTGGGGAACGCCCGGGACACGCTCCCAGGAGGGGCTGTCACACCTGGGGAACGCCCGGGACACGCTCCCAGGCGGGGCTGGCACACCTGGGGAACGCCCGGGGTGCTCCGGGTGCTGCCGCACCTGGGGATGCGGATCCCTGAGCGATAGAACAGGTTGGGATAAAACGCTGCGACAGGAAAAATGCTCCTGAAACACCTTGGAGCTCCTTTCCTGGGGGAGATAAGTGCCATGTGGATAAAGTGCTTATTACGAGCTGTGGGGGGAGATTTATCCAGCAAATGTGGATTTATGTTTTATCTGTGTGCTGATCTCTGGGTTGTTGCCACCATCCCCTGCTGTCCCTGTGYCCCGTCCTGGCCTTGCCTGCAGGGAGCTGGACCCTGGTCCTGGCAGGGGAGTGAAAGGTCCGGGCAGGGGAGCAGAGAGGCAGGAGGGGAGCAGAGAAATGAAACCCCACAAAAGATCTGAGCTGGAAAYGCCAGCGCTGGCCGCCGTGCCGTGCCCAGAAAAGCTTCGCAGCCAGAAATAGATGTTCTGCTGCCTAATGAAAGGGCTGAGAAGGGAAATTCCGGGTGCAYGCCTTGCTCTGGCCGGGGGCAGCGCGCTCCGAACGCCGCAGGTGTGGCGGTGTGATGATTCCTGTTCTGATGCGTTGTTCCCAGCGCCCCTCCTGTGCGGGGACACTGAGGGGAATTGTGCACGCTGTGGGTTTGGGGCCAGGCAGAGGCACAGCTGCCAGACAGACAGAAGGAAATTCATCCCCCGTGTGGAGGGAAGAGAATCTGGATGAGAGCTGGGTATCTCAGCACTGCCGCTGCCACGGACATCCCTGGGCTGTGCATGGCCTGTCCCTGCGCGTGTGCAGGGCTCGGCGCAGTGACAGCGGCGAGGGAGGTGACAGCAGCGAGGGAGGTGACAGCGCTGCCAAGGACAGCCCGTCCAGCTGCTGCCTGTGCGGGCTGCAGCGCCCTGCGAGGCTGGAAAGTGCTGGCAGGTGTTTCTAAGCGGGTCAGCATCCTCCCCGCTCTGCAGGGCCGTGTCTGCTGACTGTGCCAAGCGGCGTTTGGCAGGCAGAGCTAACCTAACAAAGTCAGGTTATCTCGGCGCTGATTTGCAGCCGGTGTTGCTGCCAGGCTGGGGCAGGTGCCAAGCTGGAAAATGCCACCCGAGGCATTTTGTTAATTTGCTCATCGGGAACAGCAAGTGGAAGCGGGCTCTGCTCCGGTATCTCCCAGCCCCAGGGCCCTGCCAGTGGGAAGCTCTGCCGCCAGCGGGGCTCGGTCCCGCGGATCCTGTTCCTTCCCCGGGGCTGGGTGGGAGCGGGGGGCTCCTCGCTGGATGCACCGAGTGTGTAGAGCCTGCACAGGAACGGATCCCGGTGATTTCCCGCACTCAGTTCCCTCACCCAACAAGTGGGGGCTGCAGGAGCCAGGCTGTCACACTCAGCTCCTTCCCCTCTGCAGCGGAGGCGGCTCCTTCCTGCTGCTGTTCCTGCTGCTGCTGTTCCTGCTGCTGTTCCCGCTGCTGTTCCTGCTCCTGCTGCTGCTGCTGCTGCTGCCGGGTTCCTCTGTCCCCGGCTCCCTGCACAGCCCCTCAGCCCATCACAGCCTGCTGCGGCTCCTCGGCTGCGGTGGGAGGTGGGAGCAGGAGCAGGTCCGGCTGCTGCAGCGCGGCTCTCGCCGAGGATCTTATGTAAAATTCATCTGCAGAAAYCGCTTCGGAGCAGGGAAGTGGGCTGTGCTCTGCTCACGGCAGCCATGGGCAACAGGAGGTTGAGCTTCTGCTTTTTGCTTCAGACTCACGGGTTTGGGCTGAGCTTCAGTAAATCCACGGAGTCCCCTCCTGCTCGGTTCCCTCCCCAGGGCAGCGGGGGATGTGCAGGAACCCCTGACCCCGGGGCTGTGGGGGCAGGGCCCAGGTGTTCCCTGGGGTCCCTGAGCTCCTCCTGCCCCTGCCCTGCGGTGGGAACGGGCAGCACCTCAGCTTTGGTTCACCCAGAAAAACCTTTGGGGAAGTTTAGGRGTATCGTGGAAGGGGGTAAGAGATTTTCTTTTCCAGAGGATGGGCAGTGAAGGCACACAGGAATGACACATATATCTCATAAGGACACCAAGAGAAGCTTGGGAGAAAGGATCCCCGCAGGGGCGTTATTTGAGATGCTCAGCCCTGAGGAAGGAGCCCTTTGAAGCCTCCGACAGAGGCTGGTGTCAGAGGCAGCCAGACCAGATGGACGGGTCTGCTCTGGCCGCGGGGCCTCTCTGTCCGTGCAGAGGCATTCCCAGCTCCCGGAGCGGCTGATGATTCACAGGGAGGCACCGGCCGTGGGCTCAGCCTGCCACGGCGGTGTTTGGTGTGGTCAGCCAGGGCCAGCAGCTCTCCTCTGCGAGGGCCTGGGTGTGTCTCACAGCGGGACAGTTGTCTGCCATTCCCGAGGCCATCCCGGCACCGGGATAAGCCAGATCCCAGGGTTCCRGGGAGCTGCCAGCTGTCCGGAGCCAGCAGTGCCCCTGCCCGGGCCAGGTCTGCTGCCAGAGCCCTGCACGTTCCTCACCGCGCTGGTGTCAGAGATGTTCTCCTCCTCTCTCCAGCAAACGTGTGGGAGGTGATGAACCCGGGATTGGGAGCCCTGCTTAGGGGAAGAGTTCCTGCGGGAAAGTTCCCGAGGGAGGCCAGCAAGGTTGATTTCTGTGGGAACGGCTGGCTGTTATTTTTAAACAACAATAGTTTATTAAATAAATAAACTTGCTGCCACGGAAGGATATAGCATCAGCCAGCGCTGCCGAGGCCGGTATTTCCTTGGAAAATGGAAAGGACAGGTGTTTCCCTCCCCTCTGCCCCTGCCCCCTGTGTTTGGCTCCTCCGTTCTGCCCCTTCCCCAGGGCTGAGCCTCCCGCCGGGGCCGGGTCCTGCAGGGCCAGGGGAGGGTTCCTGGGGTTCCTGGGGGCTGCCCGCGGCTCCCCGCCCGCGGGGGCTCCGCTCTGGCACGTCCAGAGTGGAAAGAATCCGTGTCCTGCCGGCTCTGTGACAGCACAGGTGCAACCAAATCAACCCGGGCTGAACAGCGGGGATCTGGTTTCACACGTGGGGGGCTCCTGTGGCGGGGGGCGGCAGCAGCGATGAGCCCCGGCCCCGCCTTTGGGCAGCTACGGCCGAATTTGGGAGTTCGCGTAGGGAAGCGGAGCGGCGGCAGGGGCGGGGACCCGGGGAGCCCCGCATCCCTCCGGGGAGCCCCGCATCCCTCCCGGGGAGCCCCGCATCCCTCCGGG
>CADDXX010000628.1:65584-98858 GCA_902810485.1 Alauda arvensis
GGAGGATTTGGGCAGGGAGAGGGCTCAGCCCTGGCCCAGAAGGAGGATTTGGGCAGGGAGAGGGCTGGGGGACAGCTGCAGCAGTGGGGACGAGCTGGATTCCCTGGCAGGAGCCGTGAGCCGAGGGAGGACGTGCGGAGCCAGCGCTGCTGCTCACAACGTGACTGCCCGGGGCCGGCGGGGCTGGGATGGCTGATCGCGGTGTTTGGGGCTGAGCAGGAGCAGGGAGAGCTGCGGACACSGCTGGGCTCGGGGAGGGCTCCGAGCGGGAGAGCCGGGGCTGTTCTGAGCTCTCAGAGGCTGCGGGGGCTGGGGCAGAGAGCTCGGCTCTCTCTGTGCACCCCAAGACCCTTCAGGGCAGAGTTTTCTGCCTCCTGTGTGATTGCTCCCCCAGGAACGCGCTCCCCTTCTGTGCAGGATAAATGTAGAGGGGGAGGAAGTGGGAGAAGCCCCTCCTGAGCTTGCAGGAGGGACGTTTCTGCTGCAGAAGATTTCCAAAGCCGTAGGCAAACACCTGAGCTGCCCTGTGCCTGCTGCCTCCCAGTATGTCCCAGTTCCCGAGCTCTCAGACCCGCTGGACGCTGCTGCGGGAGGGGCTGAGCACTCTGGGGTGCAGAAAATGAGGGAATCACAAAACTGGAGAACCTGGGTGGGTGGCRCTTCTGACTTTTGTGGGAAAACGATTCCGAGCTCCGGCCACACGCTCCTTCCCTCCCCGCCCCGCAGACACCGCGGCACGGAGGGGGGTTTTGTGTGCTGACTGCTCGTTATTCAAGGAGTAATTACTCATTGCTTGGGTTAGAAACCAGGACGGGCTCATGTCTGTGAGAACAGCGGCTGCCAAACCTTCTGCTGGGAACGCAAAATGCACTTAAAGAGTCCTTTTGCCCTGACTTTGAAGTCTGCCCTTCTGTTCAGGGCTGTCTCAGGAAGGCTTCAAACAGCTGAGCAGCACAGCAAGTGTAATAAAGTTTTCTTTGGGGTCTGTTCAGGAGGTTTTCCTGGTTCCTAATGATGGGAAGGCCTGCCAGGCGCTGCCTCCGACTCTTTCCTGGCTGCACTCCAAGTACTCATCCACTGGATTTGTGTTTACTGATGCATTTTCTGGGGCATCAAGGCAACGTCTACTTGGAAGGAGCTTTATTTTTTGCAGTCAGAGGAAGCGTTTTTGCAGTCTCAGGGAGGACACAGGCCCTCATGATTCATTTTCATGGCTTGTAGCATCCTGGGGATCAATTCTGCTAACCACGAGCCATCCACTGAGTCAGGATTGTTGGCTCCATGTCCTGGATTAGTCCTGGGACCAGATATTTGCCTGAGTCACTTTTCCTCTGCCAGCCTGTGACTGTTACCAGCACACAGGAGCCAGTTGTAAACGCCTGGTGAGAGGGAAAAGCCTCTCCTGGGTGCTCGGGGTGTGTGGGAGCAGCGGGTTGGTGTCCCCTTGCTCGAGGTGACTCCCCTGCAGTGTCACCTCTGTTCCAGGGCAGGGACAGGAGGATTCCCCTGGCACAAGCTCTTCATCACCCAGGCTGCTCTTCCCAGCCTGGTTTTCAAACCAGTCTGGTCCTTGGGAGGGCACTGGTCCTGTTCTGCCCTTGCAGGGCCTGGCTGTGTCTCCCCAGGAAGGCGCCTGTGGAGGCTGCAGAGACCGAACTCCTGCTTTGCCTTCTCCCAGGAGTCTGTCCCTGCCTGAGGTGCAGGAGAAGCAGCAGATTGTTTTCCTCTTGTGCCCCACAAGCCCGGCTCCGGGTGCAGCTTTCAGGGTGCCCTGGCAGATGAAGGATCTTCTCCATCCCTTGATTCCAAAGCAAAGATTAAACAGTAAAAGGATTGAGGGGACAGGATTGGAGTAATGGGGATTAAGTCATGGATCAGGATTTGTCACGAGTGAGCAGTGGCTCCCTGTCCTCTGGCAGGAGGGAAGCTGAGTTGGGAGTCAGTGGATCCCCCATAAAACCTGACCCTGGAGCAGCTGTGAGGAGGGGACAGGACCTCAGTGAGGAGGGGACAGAACCTCAGTGAGGAGGGGACAGGACACCCCTGGGGAGGGAGGGCACTGCAGGGCAGGGTTTAACCATCTCCTTTTCTCTCTGCAGAGCCAGGTGGCCACGGTGACCTGCTGGTAGGGGAAGCCCACGGGGACAGCTCGCCTGGGAAGCRCCCCAAGGATGAGGCTCAAGCAGAGATTGGAGCCCCTAAAGCCAGTTTGGATGCAAAAGGGGAAAATGACCCCGACAGCTCGGCCCTGATGCAGCCCTTGGCTGCTGTGCCCTGTGTGGAGCCAGCCCCCGTGCCCCAKGAGGGCACAGCCCCCTGGGAGCAGGCCATGCCAGGAGGGGACACAGCAGAGCCCGGGCTGCTGGAGCTCAGGGCTGAGRAGCAGCTCGGGAAAGGGAAATCTCCTTCTCTGGGGAGGAAAGCAGAGGAAGGCACAGAGGAGAGCCCAGCACCCTGCCAGCCTGACCCTGAGCAGCACGACAGGAGTGTGAACCCTGAACCAGGGCGCTGCCAGCTGCAGGGCTCCCCCCCAGCAGCCCCACAACGCCCTCCCCACCCCGCTGAGCTGGGGGGGGACCCGG
This sequence comes from Alauda arvensis, assembly GCA_902810485.1. Classification (NCBI taxonomy): domain Eukaryota; kingdom Metazoa; phylum Chordata; class Aves; order Passeriformes; family Alaudidae; genus Alauda; species Alauda arvensis. Next base: position 68,167 of record CADDXX010000628.1, read on the forward strand.
CTCTGGAGGGCCCAGGGCAGCTCCCCAAAGCTGGGGCTGATTTCACAGAGGCCAGAGAGAGCGTGGAGGCCAAGCCAGCCTCACCCAGGAGGGGCAGCAGGATCCCAGCCAGCAAGCTGACACCGAAGAGGCACCGAGAGCCCCCCAGGAAAGCGGCTGAGGACGGGGAGAGGGGCCCCCCGAGCTGGGACAGCCCCAGCCTCAACTCCCTCAGCGGCAGCTCAGCGCTGCAGGATTCACCAGTGCTCCCCAAGGGCTCGTACCAGTTTGACCCCAATAACTTTGACTCCATGGATCCCTTCAAGCCCAGCAAGACCCTCGCCAGCGCCGACGCCGACTCCTGCTCCACTGCAGAGAACAGCCTCAACGAGATCCTCGAGTCCCAGAGCCTGGAGATGCAGGACGRTGCCCTGAGAGGCAGAGACTCCCCCAAGAAGGCCAAGTCACGCCTGATAACGTGAGTGCTGCTGTGTGCAGGGCGGGGCTGCAGCCCCTCTGGTGTCCCAGTGGGCAGGCAGAGCTGCACTGGTGGTACTGGTGGATGGAGCTGATGGATGGAGGTGCTGATTAATGGAGGTGCTGATGGAGGTGGTGCCTCCTGAGCGAGCCCCAAATCCTGCCCTGCACCTCAGGCTCTGCTGGTGCCTCAGTTTTATCCTGCTGAGGGGCAGCTCCCCGTGCCTGTCAGTGCCACCGATGGCAGGACAGGGACAGTGTCTGGAGCAGTGTCCTGAGSCCCAGGCAGAGCAGGGAAGGCTGGATTGGGACCTGCCTGCAGGATCAGCTCTTTGGGGGCCCAGCTGGAGGGTGCAGGTGCAGGTGTGGTGTCAGAGGAAGCCCACAGTGGAGCTGGAGCTGATGTGTTGGCTGGACTTGTGCAGGGACAGGCAGAGCTGCTGGGTGAAACGTGGCTGAGGCACTTTGTGAGCTGCCACTGAGTTTCTGTTTCGTGCCAGAGGAAGAGAACAGGTTGGGCAGGTAGACTCTCACTCTGCTGCTGGAGTCTGCAGTGAGAAAATTAGATGGTGGGTTTTACAGAGAAAGAGGAAACCTCACAGGCAAAGATCAGGCTGTGTTGGATGTTTTTGTCCAGGAAATACTTCACAGAGAGTTCTTTTTAAGAGCTGGTGTTGCYATGTGTGGCTGTGGGTGAGCAGAGCCAGTGGGGAGGGGAAGCAGCAGGGAATTCTCTGCTGTCTCTCTGTCACCTTGGAGCAGCACAGGCAGCAGGGTTTGCCCTGGCAGGGGGGTTTGTGTTTGGATCTCAGCAGCACAGGCAGCAGGGTTTGCCCTGGCAGGGGGGTTTGTGTTTGGATCTCAGCAGCACAGGCAGCAGGGTTTGCCCTGGCAGGGGGGTTTGTGTTTGGATCTCAGCAGCACAGGCAGCAGGGTTTGCCCTGGCCAGGGGGGTTTGTGTTTGGATTTCAGCAGCACAGGCAGCAGGAATTGCCCTGGCAGAGGGGTTTGTGTTTGGGTCTCACCCTGCTGCTGTGGATAGCAGATGCAGGATCAGTGTCCTGTGTGTTTGTGCCTTCCCAAAGGCTGRGCTGGGCAGCTCCCTGTGCTTCTCCAGAGCAGAGGTAACAGCCAGGTCTTTTCACACACTCTTCTTCTCTCCATCTGTCTGTCTCTCTCCCTGTCCGTGCTTTGGTGCATCAGGACTACTGAGCAAGTGAAATTTCTCTGTTTTCTGTTGTAAGTACTCTCTCCTGTAATTCCTTTTCTTCTCCTGTGCTGTTTTTGTCCTCTCTCTGGGTGTGTGCCCCACTCCATGGCATGCTGGCTCCTTCTGCCCTCTGATTGTGCTCTGCTGTCTGGTTCGTGTCCCTGGCAGGGTCCCCAGGGTGGCCTGGCCTGGACAGTGCCTGGGAGTGAGGGAGGAGAGCTGGGCTGGGCTGGGCTGAGCTGAACTGGGCTGAGCTGGGCTGGGCTGGGCTGGGCTGAGCTGAGCTGAGCTAGGCTGGGCTGAGCTGAGCTGAGCAGAGCTGAGCTGAGCTGGGCTGAGCTGGAGGCCCTGTGCTTGCCCTCGCAGCCTCTTCTGACGCTGGACAAGTGCTCCAAACCCTCAGCTGACGGAGGGGCAGCAGGTTTTTGTGCATTCCAGAGCTGTCACCTCGGTGCTGGGGGGGAGCTCTGACCAGCCCTGGCACAGGAGAGGGTGCAGGAAAGAGGAGGGTGAGGACGTGGCCAAGTTTGACCTGCTGGTGGCAGGGCAGGAGGGAGAAGAACCACGCAGGGAGGTTCTTTGGTGGGACTGAGGTGTGCATGGCAGCGTGCAAAGAGCCCTCGTGTGCCCCTGGCTGTGCTCTGCTGTGCTTGTGTGCCTTGGGCTGGGGGCTGAGAGTGCCCTGAGCCTGGCACAGCTCCCTGCAGTGCTGCTGCAGCCTGTGCTGTGTCCCTGGGGTGGGCAGGGCCCTCCCCAGGTCCCTGCAGTGCTGCTGCAGCCTGTGCTGTGTCCCTGGGGTGGGCAGGGCCCCGCCTGGAGGCTGGGAGCCCTCCCCAGGTCCCTGCAGTGCTGCTGGAGCCTGTGCTGTGTCCCCATGATGGGCAGCGCCCTGTCCAGGTGCCTGCAGTGTCACAGCGGCTGTTCCAGCTCAGCCAGCAGCTCCTGGGGGGTGAGACGTGGCCACCAGCCCGGGGGATGCCCGAGTGTGCAGTGTGAGGGGCTGAGGTGCAGGAGAAAAGCTCAGTTTGTGGCTCTGTGCTGTGCCCGTGTGTGGGGATGTGGCCCTGCCTGCAGCCCTGCACGGATGGATGCCCATCTTCAGGAGCGTGGGATGGAGTTCCAGGGACAGCCTCCTCGCTGGAGGAGGACAAGGGACCCCCTGCAAGACCTCCTTGGGCTGAGCTCCCCACCCGAGGGACAGTTGGTTCAAGGCACAGCACCTCGCCCTGGCTGGGCAGGTCTGACCCGCGTGGGAGATGTGGATGCTGTGGAGAAGCCCCAGACMAAGTTCCAGCTGCAGGGACAGGGCCTGAGACGGCCCGGACACGGATCCTGCTGCAGGAAGATGCCCTGGAGCCTGCCCTGTGCTGGACACGCAGGGCGAGGTGCAGCGAGGGAAATCCTTCCTGGCCAGCTCCTGGGCACCGCCTCTCTCGCCTCTTGGGCTCCTCGCTCCCCTCCTTCCCTTCCTCAGGAATAAACTCCTCACAGACAAACCCAACTGCTGTGTAGTCGTGTCTTTTGTTTGCCTGTTCCTCCYGTTCCTTCCAGAACTCGCTGTGCCTCGGGGCTCACGGGTGAGTGGGGTGCTAACGCTGGGACTGCCTCCCCCTGCTTTGGGCTGTCTGGCACTGACCCCTGCMTCCCCCACGCTGCCCCCGACCCCTCCTCAGCTGCTGCTTTCTCTCCYGCAGGAGCGGCTGCAAGGTGAAGCAGCAGGAGGCGCAGCCCCTGGCGCTGGACAGCGGCACTCAGGTACCTGGGACCCCACCTGGGCTGGGCACGGGTGCTGGGGGGGCTGGGGGGAGCTGGGCTGGGCACAGGAGCTGGGGGGAGCTGGGCTGGGCACAGATGCTGGGGCGGTGCTGGGGGAGCTGGGCTGGCTGAGCTCCAGGCTGCCATCCTCCCTGCTGGGAAGGGAGGGAGGGAGGAGGCTGCTGGGTGCATTTGCAGCCTTCCCTGGGGTGTCCAGCAGCTCAGCTGGTGGCCTGAGCCCCGCAGAGCTCACCTGTGATCCCGCAGGGTGAAGGGGTGCTGATCTCAGAAATCCCAGCCATCAGCAGCCGGGATGGACGTGCCACTGATGAGGAGAAGTTGGCCTCCAGCAGCTCCCTGCAGAAACCCCCCGGGCTGGAGAAGAAGGCCGAGCCCGAAGATGACCTGGAGTACTTTGAGTGCTCAAACGTGCCCAGCTCTGCRGCCAAGCACAGGCCAGAGGCAGGTGAGGAACAGCCCGGCTCCCTCGGCTCTGGGCAGGAGCTGTGGCGGCACCCAGGGAGCCTCTGCAGCCCCAGGGAGGGACTGGTGCTGTTGAGGCAGCGCAGCCTCCTCAGTTTATGGGCACTGACAGGGCCAAAGGCTGCTGCAGCTTCCAATGGGCCCTGCCACTGCTTTCCTGCACTGTTTGCAGCATGGAAAACGATCCAGGCTGTGCGTTTGGCCTGTGGGTGCAGAGCTCTCTCCCCACGATGCTGCAGTTCCCTGCCAGCGCCCCCTGAGCTCCCAGCTGGRCACAACGATCGTGCAGCACTCAGAGCCTCCTGCCCCGGCCCCTGCCCCTGCTCAGAGGCTGTGCCTGCAGCAGRGCTGCCTGCACTCGGTGTCCTGGCACAGGGAGATCTCAGTGGTGCCTCCAGAGACCCCAATTACTGCTCCTGCTGGAATTCTGCTGTCTGTTCCCCACGTAATTAGCCTCTCTGACCAAGCCATTACAAAATAATTAAAAGCCAGGCAACATGACATTTAATCAATAGCCAAGTCCAAGGTGCAGGCAGGAGAGATCCCCACGGGGGGTTTGCAGCCCTCCCCTCTGCAGGAGCCCATTAATCATTGCTGTGCTGGGCTGCCAGCTCCACGGAGAGCRGTGCTTTGTCCCCAGGGAGGGAGATGTGACAGTCACGGGGGAGGCTGGCAGGGTTYGTTCAGTGCTGCTGCTCTCAGAGGGCCAGGCAGGTGCTCTCTGCAGCCTCGGGGAGCTGTGGGAGCGCTGCTGGCTCCGGGATAAATGGAGGGGAAAGGGTTCCATCACCTCCTTCCTCTCCAGGCTGAGCTCTCCAAATTCACTGTTCTTTGGTTTACACATGAATCGTGTCTGGAGCTGGGAGAGTGGGGCCCATAAATTACCCCTCGTGCTGTGTGAGGCAGGGTGTCCTGTGAGGCAGTGTCCCACGGGTCAGGGTGTCCTGTTGGTGTCCCACGGGTCAGGCTGTCCCACAGGTCCCTCCTGCGGTTCCAGCTCCCTGCCGAAGCGCAGAGCACCCCCTGCATCCTCCTCCCCCTCATCCTCAGGGGTCCCAGGGGTGGCAGCGCTGGGGACACGGGCAGGCTGAGCTGCCAGCAGAGGGGAGTGTTGGCCTCCGGTCCCAGGGGTGCTGCGAGGCTGGCAGGGTCCGCCTTGGGGACGGGGTTTCACGGKGACCTCAGCGGTGCTGGGGACTCGAGGGTCGCGGAGAGCTTTTCTAAGCAAAATCAAAATGATTCCTGCAAGGGCAGGAGCTGGGGGCAGAGAGGCCCAGAGGGAAGGGCAGCTCAGGGGATGGAGAGGCTCAGAGGTGTCTCAGGAAATCYGCCTTGTGCCCAGGGTGCTGCTTCCAAAGCAATAAAAGGTTGTGTTTCATTGTCCTTAGGTTTGGAAAAGGAGATCTGCAAGCAGATGGAAAATGGAGGGCCTGGCATCTTCCCCGTGAGTGCCTCTCGCTCTCTCCTCCCTGAARTGAGTTTCTTTGGGAGGTAAAATTCCTGACAAGCCCACGCAGGGACTTGTTAAAAATAGCAGAGCTTTCCCAGCAGGCCCGGAGGAGCCTGGCAGGGCTGAGCCCCGCCGGGTGGGCTCTGTGGGGAGGGAGGGGACAGAGCAGTGAGGCCAGGGCTGCCCTGGGAAGGGGCTGAAGGACAGAGGGGAGAGGGCACAGAGCTGCCAGGCACGGCTGTGCCTCACCTGCAGTGGCCAGGGCTGCCCTGGGAAGGGGCTGAAGGACAGAGGGGAGAGGGCACAGAGCTGCCAGGTACGGGCTGTGCCTCACCTGGAGAGGCCAGGGCTGCCCTGGGGGCCCCACTTGGTGCTGGTGCCTTCCCAGGGACCCCCAGCCCTGCTCTGAASCCTCAGCAGAGGTGGGGGAAGAGGGGAAAGAGCCCAGGCTCTGCAGCCACACTGACCCTGGCCCCCCAGCAGCCCCCCTGTGCTGGGACACCCCTGGGCTGCCCCGGGGAGCCCCAGGAGCTCTCTGCTCTGGGGGGCACCCTGTGCCAGCTCAGCAGCCCCTGCCCAAAGCTGCTTGAGCTGACGAGCAGATGACAGTGAGATTATCACCATCAGCAGAAACAGCTCCTCTGAGACAGATTTAACTGTGCTGAGCCCCACAAGGACAGAGTGAACCTTTTGTTGGGTGCCCAGGAGAGCCTGGGCAGGCTCTGCTCCTGCAGGGGGGCTGCTGTCACCCCAAAGGAGCTCAGGTGTGCACCTGTGGGAGGCTGCTCCAAACCACCCCGGGCTGACCCTCCTCAGTTTTGGGGTGTCCAGCCCCAAACCTGCCCYTGGGGTGGGCACTGCAAACTGCAATGGGCCCTCAGTGGGTGTCCCTTTKGGGATGTGCCTCCCTGGGCAGCTCCTGGGTGTCCTTTTGCAGGCTCCTGGCAGGGGAAGGCACAGAAACCTCCCTCGAGCTCTGCCGGGTGTCAGGTGCAGGCTCTGGGCTCAGTGTGTGCACACAGGGAAATGCAGCACCTGGGCAGGTGCTGATAAAACAGGGCAGAGCCCTCCAGGCAGGGGAGCTGGGTGAAAAACAACGTGCCCCGAGGTCCCAGCCGGGTGATTCCCCCAGGACACCCCCGGGCTGTGCTCCAAGGACAAGCCCAGCGTGAGCAGGAGCGAGAGTCCCCTGGCCGGCATCTGCCTGAGCGAGGCCGAGAAGGCAGCAGTGCTCACCCTCATCAGAGAGGAGGTAAAGCCCATCCCTGGCCCCGGGAGGGGGGCTCTGATCCCACCGAGGGGCACAGGGAACCCCTGAGGGCACGTCCCGAGGGTCCCGTGTCTGCCGCCACCCAGATAATCACCAAGGAGATCGAGGCCAGCGAGTGGAAGAAGAAATACGAGGAGAGCCGGCAGGAAGTGCTGGAGATGAGGTAGGGGCTGTGCCCGGCAGGGCAGGGGGAGGCTGCGGGGCTGGCTCAGGCAGGGTGGGCTCTCTGCAGAGATGTTCCCTTGCTGCTGGAGCTCTGCCGAGCTCTGCTCCTTCTGACTGCGGGAATAAAATCCTGTGAGCTGAGCCAGCCCCGGGGCACAGGAGGGCTTTGGCCTGAAACAGGGCTGGTGGTGGTGGGGGGTGCAGCCCCAACATCTGGGGGGCAGCCCCAACATCTGGGGGGCAGCCCCAACATCTGGGGGGCAGCCCCAACATCTGGGGGGGAACCCCAACATCTGGGGTGCAGCCCCAACATCTGGGCCCTGTGACCGTGCTCCTGTGGGGCTGCAGGGGTGGCAGGACCTGCTGTGGGGCTGCCAGCACAGCTGGAGCTCCATGTCCCCAACATCAGTGGCCTCTCACCTGTTTTCTTCCTGTTCCTTGTAGGAAAATCGTGGCTGAGTATGAGAAGACCATTGCCCAGATGATAGGTAAGGTGCTGTCACCTGGCCAGGTGTGCAGGGCAGGGAGCTGGCTGCCACAGCCGGGTCACTGTGTCCCTGTGGTTCGTTCTCCATCCCAGAGGACGAGCAGAGGACAAACATGACCTCTCAGAAGAACCTGCAGCAGCTCACGATGGAGAAGGACCAGGCTCTGGCAGACCTGAACTCGGTGGAGAGGTCCCTGTCAGATCTGTTCAGGAGATATGAAAACCTGAAGGGCGTCCTGGAAGGATTTAAGAAGGTTCTTACCTTGGTTTGCCCTCTCTCCCTGCAGCTCTGGTCCCTGGCACAGGGTTCCTGTGCTGTCACACTCCATGTTTGGATAAGGGGCTCCAGCATAAAGCAGAAATTGCCTTTTTTAAAAACCCTTTTCTCCTACACTCAGAGCAGTGTCTGTCATGCCATCAGAGCAATGTCTCTGTGCCCAGTCCCAATGCAGATGGATGTGCTTCCTTTCCCAGAATGAAGAAGCTCTGAAGAAATGTGCTCAGGATTATCTGACCCGAGTCAAGCAAGAGGAGCAGCGGTACCAGGCCCTGAAAGTCCACGCAGAAGAAAAATTGGACAAGTAAGGTCATGCCCGAGATTGCTGGGTGCTTCAGGGCCTTGTAGGGAAGCGGCTTCATTTGCTTTCCAGGGGCTGGAAGGCAGGAGCTGAATGATGTGAAAAGCTGCATTTTACAACCCCGGGCTCAAGCAGGGCAGAGCAAATCCCCGAATGCGTTCTCTGATCTCTGCCTATTCACGTTTTAATGGAGGACCTGAGGTTCCCGGGCTGTTTGTGGCCACTTACCAGGCTCCCATCTCTCAGAGTGCTCCTGTTTGAGCTGCTCGATGGGGCTGCACAGCCCCGGGGCTCAGAGGAGCTGAGCTGATGAGCAGGAGCTCCCCAGCACACGGAACCCCGAGGGCAGTGGGTGCTGAGCTGGTTCAGCACGGGAAGAGCAGGGTTTGCTACAGGGGCTCAGAGGAGCTGCATTAACCCATCCAGTTCCCACCTGGGCGAGCAGAGCCAGGCTCTGCGGCTGCTGCACGGGCTGTGGCCGTGCCCTGGAGCTCCTGCCTGCCCCCTGAGCTGGCCCCCGTGTGTCCCTGTCCCCCCAGGGCCAACGAGGAGATCGCCCAGGTGCGCAGCAAGGCCAAGGCGGAGAGCGCGGCGCTGCACGCGGGGCTGCGCAAGGAGCAGATGAAGGTGGAGTCCCTGGAGAGGGCCCTGCAGCAGAAGGTAACGCACCTGCCCCGAGCCTCCCTGCCCTGCCAGCAGCTCCCGCTGCTGCCCTCAGCTCCCTGCTGGTTTTTGGTCCAGAAGGGGTTTTTTTGTGGGTTTCGTTTTTGGGGTGGTTTTTTTTTGTTTGTTTGTTTGCTTGGGGGTTTTCTGTGTTTTGTGGGCTTGCTGTGGAGTTTTTGGGCAGGATGGGCTTGCATGTGCTTGTTTGCAGAGCTGAGGGCTGGGGCACAGCTCCCTGCAGCACCGGGGTGTGACTGGGATGGGGAGGGGTGGGCACAGGGCTCCACACAGAGCCTGGMTGCACTGAGGAGCTCTCCAGGGGCTCGGGTAGGAGCTGGCTGCCCTCTCCCACGCTTGGGCAGGTGGGCCCAGGTGTTATCCCCGCCCTGTGCCACCACAGGGGTCCCCAAGCTCTGCTTTCCTTCCAGAACCAGGAGATCGAGGAGCTGACCAAGATCTGCGACGAGCTGATAGCGAAACTGGGSAAGTCAGACTGAGCCTCAGCCCCCCGGCCCAGCACTCTGCACTTGGCTGCTTTCCTCGTGGCGTTGAGCACCTTGCCTTACCCCAGGGTCCCTGCAGAGAGCTCCTGTGCCCAGCTGCCCTGCCTGGCTGCTGGGCCTGTGGCTCCTGAGCTCCCCTCCCTCTCCCTGTGTGCTTCCCTCAGCCCCAGGGCTGGGATCCCTGCGCTCAGCCCGGGCCTGTGTGTCCCTGCCAGGGCCTGTGTGTCCCTGCCAGGGCCTGCTGCACTGTCCCTGTGCACCAGTGCCACCTCTCAGGTGGGAGGTGCCCCCCTGGGCTCTGTCCCCCTTGGCTGGGCTGGCTCCAGGTGTGTCCCCACCTCGCTCTCTGTCACTCTCTGTCCTCACCTGCTCAGCACAAAGCTCCAGCCYCGTGGCAGGAGCTGCCCTGGGATGTGGCTGGTGGCAGGGGTCACCTGCTGGCTCCTGCACTGGGGAAGGGGGGCTGGCACGGGGCTCTGGTTTGTGGCTGAAGCACAGCACAGCATCTCCCTGTGCCTGGCTGTGCCAGCCTCAGGGGAAGGGAGCTGACATCTCTGCATTCGTGCACTTTATGAGCATTTACGGGCCCCTGGGCTCTCTGCTCTCTCCTTCCAGCCAGGCACGGTGCTGGCACCAGGCACAGCTCGGTCCCCCAGAGCACTGAGGCAGCCACACAACCTGCAGGAACTTCAGTGCTCTCAGGGGGGGAGGCCAGGTGATGGGAGGCAGGAGGTTTCTGCACCAGGAGGTGTTTGAGAGGCAGGGGAGGTGATTCTGGGGCTGTCTGTCYGTCCTGCCCATGGCCACCCTGCTGGCCCTGGCCCCTGCAGTGCCTGGGGCTGGGGATGCAGGGCCCTGCTGTGCCAGGGTGAGAGCAGGGCCCCWTTGCAGAGGCTGCAGGAGGAAGGAAGTGAGCCCTGAGCTGCCTCTGGGCGCTGCAGTAGCTGCAGTGCTGGAGGATTCTCTGCCTTGGATGGATAGGTGTGAAATAAGGGAAATATTTGCAGATTTGGGACTGTTCCCTGCCCAGCCTGTYGAACACTTTCACAAACCTTTTTGCTGCTACCTTTTTGTAACAGAATCGAGCTCTTCTCCTTCTATTTTGTAACTCCCTGTGTTGAGCATGCAGAGCAAACACCMGTTTAAGCCAGAGCCATACACTTGATTATATTTTATTAGTTAGATAATATATAGAGAGTTTATTCTACACTGAAGCCAAGGTGTCAGCAGCCTGCCCCAGCACAGCTTCCAGCCTGTTCCCCCCAGTTATCCCAGTTATCACCAGTTATCCCAGTGATGGACTGGTCACCAAGCCAGGGGCTGACACAACTCAAAGCAGTGCACCCATTTCTTGTGCTGGATATTCACCCTTTGCACAGCTAACAGAAAAGAAAACCCCTTTTCCCCCCTCTCTTTTTAACCCCTCTCACCTCCCCACGTGTCCCCCTCCTGGGCTGGTGAAAAAGCTTCCATCACATGGCCAACAAGGACGATTTCTGTTCCCCTTKGAGAGTCTGTGCAGGTAAAGCAACGCCCTGAGACCCAGAGGTTTCTTGGGCAGTTGGTTTTTCCTCTTGAGGAAGCAGCACTGGATGAGCTCAGAGCTGGTGCCAGGCTGGCTCCGGGCTGGATTGGGGCCCTGCCCTGCCCCGGGGTGAGGCTGTGGAGCTCAGGTGCAGCTCAGTCCCTCCTCGGGGCGTTCCTCTGGCTCTCAGAGCTGATGGGTAATTGCAGAAGTTGAGATTTCACCACTGGGCACTTCCCCAGAGCTGCACACAGCAGTCAGTGCTGCAGCTTTCCCCTGAGGGCTGTCAGCAAAGTGTAACCCAGGGGCACAGCCCTCAGCCTGCTGTCCCTGCTGTCCCTGCTGTCCCTGCTGCCCAGTGTCACCTCTCCTGCCTGCCCTGTCACCCCTCCTGCCCTGCTGCTCCCCTGTCCCTGTGCTGTCACACCCCCGTGCCTGTCCCCCTGCACCCCAGCCTGGGTGAAGAAGGTTCCTGGGGAATGATGGATGAACTCCACTGTGGTGATGGTTTCACACATACAAACACACAGAGGGTGGCTGTAGCTGTATAAAACAGTGGTGTGTGTTTGCCAGGGGCAGCGGGGCTGCAGCTCSTGTGTCTGAGGTGCTGGTGTCCCTGTGGCCGGCTCAGGGGACGGCAGGTCCCTGTGCCTGGGCTCACAGCTGGGTGTGTTTGWCCTCCGTTCCTTGCAGCAGACTTTAAAAGCCCTCTCAGGCAGCGAGGGGCGCTGCCCCTGCTCYGTGTCGCTGTTTGCAGTGCGTGTTTGCCGGCAGATCTGTCTGTAACCAAGTGCCAACCCCCARCTCCTGATCTGTTCCCCCGTGCCTCCAGCGTGGCCTCCCCCAGGCAGGAGCTGCCACCCCTCTGCTTCCAGCCCTGCGTGTCACTGCCATCGCCATCGGTTTTATATGTATGATAATTTCCCTTTTATATGTCAGGTAAATATTTGTAAGAGTTATACTCACACAAATGAGATTATTATAATGATTACTAATATATTTTTTTTCCATGTTTCATTGCCTGAGTAAAAACTGTGTTTATCACTCTTGAAAGCTTTCTTGGTGTTTGTGAGGTTGGTGAAGGGCTTTTGGAGGAGGTGGCTGTACCTTCCAGAATGGGCCCTGTTCTGCCTTGTCTTTGTTAATGTGGCTCACAAGGCAGTGGGTTTCAAATAAGTGCAGTTATCATCTGGTGCTGAAATCTGCATTTCTGAGCTCTGAAATTCAGCCTTTTCTGTGACTCCCACCCCTCCCACCACACGGGTGGTACTGAGCAGGAAGAGCTGAGGCAGCAGAGGGATGTCAGGCAGGAGAATCCTCGGCCTAATCCCTGCCCTGACCCTGACAAACCCTCTGTGGCCTTGGGTAAATCCTGCTGGGAGGATGGAGCCCTGGGTTTGCTGGTTCCTCCCCAGCCCTGGGGGGGTTTCCAGTCCTTCTCTTGCACTTCTCTTTTGGTGGGCTGGGAAATCTGGAGGGCTTTTGCCCAGCCTGGCTGCTCCGTGTGACAACAAAGGGGTTGTTCTCTGGAGGGAGCAGGTGGGGCTGGATCGGGATCTTTGTGAGCCCCCACGAGGCTCCATGCCCAGGGATGGTTCCCAMAGCAGGACAGGGAGCAGAGCCCRGCCCAGYCCAGCAGCACCAGTGGGGTTCTGTGCCCACTGCCCCGGCCCTGCCCGTGTCCTTGGGGCKCTGTGTCCTGTCCCCCCAGCTCAGGTGGCATTGCCCCACCCCGATGCAGTCACCCAAGCAGATTATCCGGGAGAGCTTAAGACAAAACAGCGGCCACGCAGCCCGCGCTGCTCACTGCTGAGAATGCCTGCCCTGCGGAGCCTGCTGGCGCTGGCCATCGTCTCGTCCCTGGCTGCAGACAGTAAGTGTCCCCTCGGCTGAGGCAGCGCCAGCCCGGGGGAATGGCTGTGACTGCTCCTGTCCCAGCGCTGTCACCTGCGGGCTGGCCCCTGTCCCAGCGCTGTCACCTGCGGGCTGGCCCCTGTCCCAGCGCTGTCACCTGCGGGCTGGCCCCTGTCCCAGCGCTGTCACCTGCGGGCTGGCTCCTGCCCCACGCTGCTCACACCCCTGCAGGAAAACCATCTCCCGGGGCGGGGGGCGGCTTTCTCCTCTGAGTACCACCCAGAGAAACCCCCCGTCCCTTCCCTCCCTGCCTCTGGCCCCAGCCCCGGCGTGCAGAGCCCGGCAGGGACCTCGGAGGCTCCAGCTCCGATGGAGGCTCCTGAGCCACAGCCCTCTCCTGGTTAGAGCTCTGTTTCCCGGCTGAAACGCGGCTCCTCCAAGGCATAAAAAAAGCCATGGGAAAGGCAGGAGGGTGGTTGCACTGCTCAGAGCAGTGCCATGGAGAAGGGGCAGCTCCACACAGTTCCAGGATCTTTGGACCGAGGTAAGATGAACTGTGTTTTTAGCCCAGGGGCAGAGGAAAGGCAGCAAAGGAGCCACAGCACAACACAGCAGCGAGGCCGGGCCGTTGTGGGTTAATGGAGGGCGCTCACCGGTATCTGACCCCATGGAATCCCGGTTTTCCCCGTTCCCGGGTTTCTCTCCCGGAGATGAACGGGGAGGCTCCGGGCAGGGCCGGCCCCGCTGCCACGAGAGGGCTCTGCTCGGGCAGCAGAGCCGGGAGCCTCCCTTCGTCACAGCCCTGCCTTCCCCAGACCCAGCAAAACCAGGGGTTCGTCATTGCAGGCAGGAGCAGGGGCTGCAGCTCTGGGGTTTGTGTGTGCGCTTTGAGGGCTCACACTGCCGGCTCTGAGAGGGGCTGGCTGCTCTCTAACCCGCCTGGGGGCCTCTCGTAAGGACGATCTGGAGGTGGCTCGTCCCTCCCGGCTCACACATCTGCCTGGCACTTCACCGTGTGTCCCCAGGCATCACCCTCGGGCTGAGCTTCCCGAGCAGAATGTGGGAGCTGCTCCCACAGGTTGGATGGATTCTCCCTTCTCCCCCACAAAATACTTATCAAAATGAAATCTGGCACAAGAAGACAAAGATCTAGGATGGTTTTTAAATATTATGTCTACCTATTTTTACTGTAAAAGGAATCSCAGGGCTCTCAGGGAGTCTTTGCAGGGCAAAGACTGGGCAGAGCTCACCTGCCTGGTTTAGCTCCCATCATTTTGAATCACGCTTGGAAGAGTTTTGCATTAATTTTGTGGACAGGTGAGGCTCCATSCTGCGTGCCATGGCAGCGCCTGCTCACGGCTCAGCTCTGCCTGGTTCCTCACCTGTGACCCGCGGTCCCTGGGCATTGCGGGCTCTGGGTGCTGCCACTCTCACTCCCTCTCCTCATCTTCACCCAGGTAAAGCCCTGAAATGCCACAAATGTGTGGCATCCAACGAGAACGACTGCAACCAGCAGGGATCGCACAGCTGCCCGCAGTTCGCCGACGCCTGCTCCACCATCACGGCTCCCAGTAAGGGCAGGGACGGCGCTCCCAGGGGAGGGGGAGGATCGGAGGGTCCTGCCGGGGGGGCCGGCGGGCGAGGAGAAGCAGGGGAGGAGCAGGAGGTGGTTTCCTCTTGCGGGCAAGAGAGGGATCCTTTTATTCCGCTCTGTGCTGGGRCTCCCGTGTTCTTCCCCCCGGCTCCCGGCAGTGCCTGACCGCGGTGTCGCGTTGCCTTTCCTTGCAGACAGCGTCATTAAATCCTGCTCCTACAAGTCCTTCTGTGACCAGGCTCGCCGGGGCGGCTCCGGCGGGGCCACCGTGCGCTGCTGCTTCAGCGACGACTGCAACGGGCCGGTGCGGGGCTCCCGGAACGGCGGGGGCACCGGCCCGGCCCGGCCCGGCCTGGCCCTGCCCGGCCTGCTGGCCGCTTCGCTGGCAGGCACGGTGCTGCTGGGCTGGTTCTGAGCGTTCCGGGGGCTCTGAGCGCTCGGGGGGCTCTGAGCGCTCCGGCCGGGCTGGCTCTGAGCGCTCCGGGACCCGGCAGAGCGCTGATGCTGGGCTGGTTCTGAGCGTTCTGGGGATTCTGAGCGCTCGGGGGGCTCTGAGCGCTCCGGGATCCGGCCCGCTGCTGCTCGGGCTCTGAGCGCTCCGGCCGGGCTGGCTCTGAGCGCTCCGGGGGCTCTGAGCGCTCCGGGGCCGGCCCCGCTGCTGCCCGCTGCTCCAGCCTAGGGACACGGGCTCTAGCCTAGGGGGAGGCGTCCCATCGCCGCCAGTCCAATAAACGCTGTCCTTGAGAACCGTGCTCGCAGCTTCTCATTGGAACCGAACCCGCGAGGGAAAGCGCCGAACCGAACGGGTTTGGGCTGTCGGTGCCGGCCCGGAGGGCTCGGCCAGGGCAGAGCCCAGGATCGCAGCGCAGATTCGCCCCCAAAGATGCTGTGGCGCTGCTTTCTGCAGCTGAGGCTCGGCTGTGCAGRGCGGTTTCTGTGGCGGGGAGGACACGGGGGAGGTGTGAGGCTGCTCTGGGGTGCGGGGCTGCGGGTGCTCCCACAGCCCGAGGCTCTGCTGGAAAGACCCCCAGGAGTGGTGGGTGAGGCTTGGTTTGGTGAGAGAGGATGGTAAAAGTGAGTGAACAGAGAGGGAACAGAAAGGGGAACGATGAAGGGAGTGGAGGATGGCTGGGACCGCGGGAATTTGACGGCGAGAATAACGCAGGGCGAGCGGCAAAGAGCCGCCGTCTGCTGCAGCCTGCCCCCGGAGGAAAAGGGAACAGGCACTGAAACCGAAAAGAACAAGTCTGAACAGGAGACAAGAAGCGYCTGAGCACGTGCGGATCCAGCCGCGGAGCTCACAGCTGGAGGATGCTGCTGGAACAGAGACCGCGGGGAGTGCAGGAGGGTGAGAGGGGCAGAAGTCCTGCAGAACACGGACACGGCTTTGTGAAGGTGAACGTGTGCCTAGAGCTGCTGCCGCTGGAGAGAAGCATCTGAAAACAGATTATTCCCTGTCTGCTGAGGATCCTGCTCCTTCCCCGGGCCACACGAAGGGTGGAATCTCCAAAGGTCCCGCGGCAGAGACGCGCCCTGCCCCGGGACTTCCCTCATGCCCCTTCATCTGCTGCTGGGGTGTCTCCGTGACTTCCAGGGGCTGTTCCGTACCCCACACAGGTCACAGCAGAAAATCGCCTTGGGAAATCCGAGAGAGCAGCCGAGAGTCCCGATAAAGGGAGAGCAGCCGTGACTCCCGAAAAAGGGAGAGCAGCCGTGACTTCGAAAGGAGGCAGAGCAGCCGTGACTCGCTGCCCTGTGACCGCGCACAGAACCCGCTCCTGTCCCCGGCTCCGCGGGTCACAAGGGCTGCGGGAGATGCCTCGGTATAAAAATAAACTGGAACAGTTTAGTCTTTGCAAGGGGAAGGATGGGGAGAGGGGGAGGCAGCGGGGCCGGGGCAGGGCTCCGGACCTCCAGGATGCCGGGGCAGGCAGCAGCGGSAAGGAGCGGACTGGCCTGGGACGGGCAGGGGTTGCGGGAATCCGCCTCCAGGTCCCCGCCTCCCCTCGGCGGCGGCAGCGCCRGAATCGGTTTCACCCGCGCCGCGAGAAAGTGCCTCGGGGCCGGATGGAGTTTCGGAGAGAAAGTGGGGCTTCCCCTGGGCGGCACGGGGGAGGCAGCGGGTGTCTCCTGCTCCCAAATCCAYCCCGAGCTCGCTCCGGCAGCAGCTTTCCCAAGGGATGCTCCTGCAGGACCCGAACTCATCTCCGCCAGCGCCAGCCTCAGGCACAGACCGGGCGGGTTCTGGGGGGATTCACCGGGAAAGCGCCGGGACTGGGAGCTGGGGGACGCAGAGGACCCGCACAGGCTGGCACTGGCACCGGGCTGTCCCTGCCCCTCCCGGCGGCTCAGCCCCCACGGCGACAGCAGGACATGGACACGGACAGGGACAGGGACACGGACACGGACACGGACAGACGGCGACGGGACGGAGGGACGGACACGCACCCCCCGCCCCGCGGAGCCGCCCCGCGCCCCGCACTCACATCCGGGGCCGGGTTTGCTAATGACAGACGTAATTAACCCGGAAAGAAGCTCCGGCGGAGCCAGGGGCACACCCCCTCCGCCGCCCCGCTCGCCGCCGGCCATGCGCGGGGCGCGCAGCCCAGGGACACCGCGGGGTAAGTGCGGGGACACCGCGGCCGCGGAGCGCCCGGGGCAGCGCCCACCCTCCGCAGACCCCGCGGGGCGGGCTCGGAGCCCTCGCTGTCCCGTCCCCAACCTCCCTGCCGCCCCTTGCCCCGAGCCCCCGGAGCTGGCGGCGTCCGTGCCCCTCGGAGCCGGTGCCGGAGCCGGTGCCGGAGCCGGTGCCCCTGTCCCGAGCGGAGACTCCGGTTCCTGCAGCTGCATCAGCCGTGCCGGGGCTGGAGCGGAGCCCTGGCGGTGCAGGGAGTGCGGGGAGCAGCGAGGGGGGCTCCGCCGGGAGCCGGGGGGGCCCGGGGCAGCTCCGGGGACGCGGCCCCGGCACCGTCAGCGCCCGAAGTCCCCGGGGTTGTGGGCGGGCGTGTGGCGGGGTCGGGGCTTTGCAGCTGYTCTGGGGGTTCTCCGGCTCTTCGTGGCGGATGAGGAGCTGCATCCACAGCCTCTCCCCGACAGGTTGATAGGTTCATTAAGGCGAGTGTCGGGAATGAGTCGGAGCGAGCTGCTGGGCGCTGCYTGCCCCGTCTGTCTCTGGCTCGGGACAGGCGTCGCAGGGAGAGCTCCGGGGCTGCTCTGCGAGGGCAGGTGAGAGGAAGYGGTGCTGCAGCCGCTGCGAGGGGCGCGGGGCATCGCGGGTCCCTTCCCCCTGGAATGCAGGGACATCCTGCAGCCCCGGCGGCTCCGGGACGCGTGTGAGGGACGAGGAGGAGGCTGCGGGTGCCCACAGGGGCGGTGGGCGCTGCGGAGGGCGGTGCCGGGGCGATGGATCCCGGCRGCAGAGCTGGGATGCTCCTGAAGCCGCGTCTCCCATTGCGCCGGGGTTTTCTGCTGCGGGTGTTCCGGGGTGTTCCGAGCTGCTCCCGCGGCCCCGCCGGGACAGAGCAGGGCACGGGCAGCCCTTGAGGTGCTTCCCGGAAAGTCTGGCTGTGTCCTGCACACGAGGCCTCTGAGCCACCCGCGGCTGCAGGGGGGACCTGGCAGTGCCCTGCRCCTCCTGCCTCCCCCAGGAGCACTTCCTTTTATCTCCGGCAGGCAAGGGGGTGGTTTTGCTGTGAATCTTATGCAGCCCAGTCGCTTGCCATGCCAGGAAAGGGCCCACACGAGCCCGTGCTGATGCAGGATGGTGGTGGTGGGACTTGGAGACTSCCGAGAGGTGCCCCATGGGGCTGGGGGCTCGTCCTGTGCCACGTTCTGCTTCTTCCTCATCCTCTTCTAAGCAGAAATCTCTTYGTTGTCAGCAGAAGGAAGGGTTTGTGAGGTTTGATCTGATATGGTTGAAGGTACCTTGGGATGGGCTTTCCATGTGCTTCCCCACCACAAAAATAACCCCACAAAAAAGCAGTGAGGCTTGAAGTGCCCACAGAAACCCTTGTGCAGGGCACTGCTGGTGTAAAACACCCTCTCCCCCTGCAGCAGCACGGTCCCTGTGAGCCAGGCCCTGATAGCCCTCTCTGAAATGTGRTAAACTGAGATCCTGGCAGCAGGCTGCCTTGTTTTCTGCCTCCTCTACCTTTGCAGCTGCACCCCAGCTCTTGCACAACCCTCGCCCCCCGGGCCCCACTCCACTGCAGCTCAAAAATAGTATTTCCTCCTTTTCTGCATGAGTTCTTTTATTTGTGCAGCTCTGCTTCTGGCACCTGTGTGATCATCACCACTGTGCTGCCAGACAAACCACACTGGCTTCGCTCACATCCTTTGGGTAACGGCTGCTCCCAGCCCTGCCCTGCCCCACWGCCGTGGGGAGGGGGCTGTGCCCGGCCACTGGAACGTGTCCTGTCCCCCTGGGGCTGCTGCTGCCGCCCACCCGGGGCTGGCAGTGGTGGCAGTGTCCCCGCTGGAGGGGACTCCTGGCTGGGGRCAGCCCCGGGGAGGGTCGGTGGCAGA
This sequence comes from Alauda arvensis, assembly GCA_902810485.1. Classification (NCBI taxonomy): domain Eukaryota; kingdom Metazoa; phylum Chordata; class Aves; order Passeriformes; family Alaudidae; genus Alauda; species Alauda arvensis. Next base: position 86,684 of record CADDXX010000628.1, read on the forward strand.
CCTGGGGACACGGTGTGGCCCTGTGGGCCATTGTTCCCCCGCTGACTCGACATCCTGGCTGCACGGATTTTCTGCTGGAGCTGCAGATTGCTCCCCGTTTCCTGGGGTGTGCTCAGGCTCTCTCCAGCACCCTGCTTTGGGATTATTTTTCGCCACAGTTCTCAGGGATCTGGTGTCTCRTGTCAGACCCTTTGTGGCTCCTTTGTCCCTCCCGTCTCCCTCTGGAGAGCTCAGCTCTGGCCCAGTGGCTGCGCTGGCATCTGGAACATCTGGCTGGGAAGGGTTGGGTGGCCATGGCTGAGGGAGCAGAGCCCCCAGCTGTCCCTGCCTGCCCCCCTGCTCAGGGTGATGCCAGAAGGAGCCCGGCATGCCGTACCTGGACCGACAGAACCGCATCTGTGGCTTCCTGGACATCGAAGAGAATGAGACGTGTGGGAAGTTCCTGCGGAGGTATTTCATCCTGGACACGCAGGCCAACCACCTGCTGTGGTACATGGACAACCCTCAGGTGGGTGAAGCTGTCAGTGGGTCTGTGGGCACATCCCAGCCTCCCTGAGCAGCCATCTCCGGGTGTCCCCAGCTCCCTGCCAGCTCAGAGTGTCACACGTGGCCACAGCCAGGCTCCAGCCCTTCTGTCACCTCTGTGCTTTCCAGGACTGTCCCAAGGAGCACAGCAGGGCTGGCCCCGCTGCTGAGGGCTCTGAGCTGRAGCAGGAGCAGGAGAGGGAAGTGGCTGAGGATGGCAGCTGCTGCCTGACCCCAGGGGCACAAACGCCAGGCTTGGATTGTCCCCGCCACCCTCTCCCTGTCATTTACCTCCCACTGCTCGTTGTGTGTTGCAGAACCTGGCCATCGGAGCGGGTGCTGTGGGATCCCTGCAGCTGACCTATATCTCCAAGGTAATGCTGGGGTGGGGCACRGGGAAGGTGAGTGCTCCCTGTTTTCCCCTTGTCCTTGCAGCATTCCCGGGAGAGGCGATGGCTTCCCCTGGAAGCACCCAGGGCCAGCTCCTGGTGCTGCCTGAGCTCGGCACCATCACCCTGGGATGAAGTGGGGCTGTGGAAAGCAGGGAGGGACCCCGGGGCTGGGAGCCCGGACTGGCGTGGGACGGGTGCAAGGCTGGGCTGCAGGAGGAAGAGGAAGTGCCCTGCTGTGAGGAAGGACACGGGGTGGCCGGGACTGAGCAGGAACAGGGGTGGTATCAGCATGAGCTGGGCACGGAGCTGGCAATCAGCTGAGCAGGGCTCCAGGGGCTCCCCCCGTGCTCGGAGGGCAGAGCCCTGAAGGGTGAGACCTGGAAACTCATTTTGTGTCTGCACTGGTGTTCCCCAGCCTGCTTGGGAACAGTGCAAGAACCACAACCACAGTCCCTGGGAGTGGAGCTGCCTCCGTCCTCCTCCTGCCGGTGCCCCCTGTGCTCAGGGGCAGTGGGGGGCTCGTGGCTGCCACGGCAGGAGCAGCTCAGCTTTGTCCTGCAGCTGGAGACAGCATTGGACAGATCTCTCTGTTCCTGCTGAATCATGATTTATAAATTAAGCGCAGATGAAGCAATGCTGGGAGGCTGAGCCTTCCCCATTTTGGAAAGAGCCTCACAAATTACATAGGTTTTGGTTTAAGTGAAAATTGCTGCAGGACAGCATTTGGTCACAAACTGCGGGGTTGGGTTCTGTCAGTGGCTGGAACTACCAGCAGTAAATATCCCAGAAAAATTGAGGTTTGATTGAGAAAACATATTTAAGGCATTATGGACTGGCTTTGAAGGAGGAAGACCGTCAGAATAAATATTCCTTGAATGCTGTTTGTGGAGCCTCAAGGAATATTATTCTTATATAAATGATTMCTACTCTTCAGGGAAAAACCACCACTATTTTCCCTCAATTCCCTTAATTGCTGATGAGAGTGACTGTGTTAATCCAGAAGAATGCGTGTTTTCAGGTCCTTTGAAAGCTTTCTGTCCTCTGCGGGCACTCAGCCAGTGCCCGAGGGGATGCMGGGGATGAAAAGCCCTGGCTGCTGCTGCCCTTCCCCTGGGACCCTGTGCTGCACTGGGCCAGTTCCCTTCAGCTCGTGTTCCTCCCGTGTGGGGTCCTGCTCAGGGGTCCTGGCAGGGAGCAGGGTGGGTGGGTGGRAGCTTCCAGCTCTTGTGCCCACCACGGGCCCAAAATCTCTGATTCTGTCCCTGCTGCGCTCTGTCCCAGGTCAGCGTTGCCACCCCAAAACAGAAGCCCAAAACTCCGTTCTGCTTTGGTGAGTGAGTGGGGTCTGGGGGCACTCCCTGCCACAGGGAGCTGCAGTTTGGGTGCCCCGTGAATCCTCCTGGCTGCTGCCAACCCTCCGTGTCCTCCCCCTGTCTGGCAGTCATCAACGCTCTGTCCCAGCGCTATTTCCTGCAAGCCAGTGACCAGAAGGACCTGCAGGACTGGGTGGAGGCACTCAACAGGGCCAGTAAGATCACGGTAGGTTACCTAATGCTCTTCTCAGTTGTTCCTTCCACCATCCCCGGGGATCCTTATGGCTGGGCTTTACTTGTGCATCTTCCCTGGCCCTCCCAGCCCAGCTGTGGGGGACAGCAGCTGTGTCCCGGGAAGCTCCTGTTGGAGCTCTCCACACCCCCCTCCTGCTCCAGGCCCTCCTCCTGCTGCTGGCTGGGATCTGGCCCAGSCAGCTCCTCACTGTGGCTGTCAAAGGGTGGCTTTATTGTGCTTCAGTAACTTATTTATTCAATGTTTGTTCTCCCTCGAATGGCAGCCCTTGTGCCGAGGCACAGCAATGCCCTGTGCTGTGGGGCACGGCCAGGCAGCCTGTGCTGCATCCAGAGGGGCTCATCTGCCATCTCCTCTCACGTCCTGCTGTGCTCACAGGGCCGTGAGCTGATGCTCACTGACCCAGCGGCTCACAGAGCTGCTGGCAGTGCAGGCTGTGCTCTGTCCCCTCCCCGTGCAGCTCCTGGCAGTAAGGGCTGTGCTCTGTCCCCTCCCTGTGCAGCTCCTGGCAGTGCGGGCTGTGCTCTGTCCCCCCTGTGCAGCCCTGTCCCCAGGCTGGGGTGGCACTCAGCTGGCACCAGGGAGCTCCAGGATGGCTCCTGCCTGCCTTGGGGGGTCCCTGGGAAGGGCTGGGGGTTTCACTGAGCTGCAGTGAGCAGTGCAGCCAGTGCATGACGTGAGCAGGGTTTTACTGGGGCACGCACTGATGCGTGCTGTTTATGGTGTGTAAGCTCAATGGAAGGAAAAATCATGTAAATAATTTGATTGGGGTCTATCCATGAGTTTTTTCTCACATCCCTGGAGTGCCATGGTGTAGTCTCTGTGGGGAACTCACCTGCGAGATCAGACCTTGCGTTTTCTCTCTTTCTCTGCAAATACATGAACTGTGACAGCCTTTGCACCTGCAGCCACCAGGCTGCTCTGGCTCGTGCCTTCTCCTTGTGGGTGCAGCTGAGACTGGCACAGCCTCCAGAGCTGCAGCCAGGGCTGCCTGGGCTCTGTGTCTGTGTGTCCTGTCAGCAGTTCCCTCCTGTGGGGCCGGGGGGTTCTGGCAGAGCTGGGCTGACAGGAGAACCAGCTGCACCTTCTGCAAGAGCGCGTGGTGATTCCCGTGCCCTGATTTTGGGCAGCCCTTCCCGACTCTGGCTGTGGCCCAGCTGGCCAACCGGCTCATCCAGCCCTTCAGGGAGTGGTCMCAGCCCTGGGAGAGCCGGGGACGTGGGGCTGCTGCCGCTCTGCCCTGCTTGGGGGGAAGGCAGCAGCGCGGGGGGCGGCATTGGGGAGCTCAAGTGCGGGGCTGGGAAGGGAAATTCCCCTTTGTGCGCAGAGCCAGGTGCCAGAGGGAAGGAGCTGGGAGGGGAGAGGGGAGGGTGGCAGTGCTGGGAGCTGTGTGGCTGCAGCCCAGCCTCTGCCCAGGGCTCTGGGGCTGCTCAGGGCAGGGACAGAGCCAGCGCTGGGGTCGGCAGTGCCCGCCCGTGCCTCAGCCTCGTTAGGCAGAGCCGGCTCCTCATTAAGCCTGGCTGTAAGTGGAGCGGGGACAATTAAAGCAGAAAGCGTCCCACAAACTCACTGAGCTGCAGAGGCAAATCACAGGCGCCTGTGAAGGGATGTTTAATCACTGAGCTCCTCTCATCTCTCCTCTGGGTGTCTCCTGCCTCCCAGGGGCTTCCACACCCTCCCGAACCGGGGTGCTTGGCCAGGAGTTGTTTTTTAAAGGGAAATTGCCGCGTTAGACAGAGATGGGGTGCCCAGCACGGTCACCCTGTGCCCCCCATCCCTTCCTGTCTCCCCCAGGTGCCAAAGGGAGGCGGTGCSCCCCCGGCCACGGAGATCACCAAGCCTCCGGTGGTGCCCCAGGCCCAGGAGAGGAAGCCGCAGGTGGCTTACAAAACCGAGATCGTCGGGGGCGTGGTGGTCCACACTCCCATCTCCATCAACCCGGTGAGCTGCTTTGCACTGTCACTGCTGGGCCCTGCCAGCCCTTCCCCTGCAGGTACCGATGGCTGCTCTGAGCACCCCCAACACCTCGGCTCCCTCTGCTCTGCAGTGCGGTGGGACCAGGGGTGTGAGGAGGAGGAGGAGTTCATGAATCTGCTCAGCTTCCTAGCCATCGCCAGCCACCCACGTGTCCTGGGTGCCCAGGGCAGAGGCAGCCTGTGTCTGCTGTCCCCACRCAGGGACTGTCCCGGGGCTGGTGGCACTGCCGTGGCTCTGATCCCTTCCCRGGGTGTGCCCTGGCCATCAGCATCTCCCACCCACGGGCACTTGTCCAGCCCTGGGCCTCGCTTCAGCTCTTATCAGTGGCAGCACTAAAAATAGGGAGGAGAATTGGATCACTGCAGCAGTTTCTGTCCGCAGATGTGTTTAACGCTCCCCTGGCCAAGGGCTGGGCAGGATGCAGAGGTGTACGGAGGGCTGCGGGCTGCACAGGGGTTTTTTGGAGGCGGTGCATCAGCTGCTAGAATATTGACGTGCCCGTGTGAAATGGCCATGGCCTGCTGCAGCTTCCTGGGCGTGCCCGTGGTTTCCTGGCTGTGACAGGGCTGCAGTGGCAGCAGCGGGGTTGCAGTGACACCGCTGCGGGGCTGCAGAGGCAGGGTTGCAGTGACAGTGTCAGGGTTGCAGTGTCAGGGTTGCAGCCCCAGGGCTGCCCCGCTGCTCACGGTGCCTGTGTTCTCCCCGTGCAGGATGCAGGGGAGGGCGGGGAGCCGCTCGCCCACCCGGTGCTGCGGCGCTCGCAGAGTTACATCCCCCCCTCGGCCGCCCGCCCGCCCGCCGGGCCCCCCCCGCTCAAGAGCGGCTTCTGCGTCAAGCAGGGCAACGTGGTGAGTGCCGGGGCTGCCCGCGGGGCTGCGGGGATGCTCTGCCCTGCCAGGGCTCAGCCGTTCCCTTCCCGTTTGCAGAGGAAGAGCTGGAAGCGGCGGTACTTTGTCCTGGATGAGTTTTCCATCAGTTACTACAAGTGTGAGCAGGTGAGCGGCTCCCCGGGAGCCCGAGCAGGGCTCAGGCAGCGCTGCCGTGCCCTGGGTGCAGGGAGCCCCGGGGGGAGGCACAGCCCGGCCCAGCCCCGGGGGGAGGCACAGCCCGGCCCCGGGGGGAGGCACAGCCCGGCCCCGGGGGGAGGCACAGCCCGGCCCCGGGGGGAGGCACAGCCCGGCCCCGGGGGGAGGCACAGCCCAGCCCAGCCCAGCCCAGCGCGGTCTCCTCTCGCCCCTGCAGGACAAGGAACCTTTGCGGTCCATTCTCTTGAAGGATGTCTGCAAGACCCACGAGTGCCTGGTCAAGTCTGGGTAACGCTCCCACCCGTGTTCCCCTGCCCTGGGGAGGCTCAGGGGGCCTGGGTTCCCTCCCCAGGCTGGCTCAGGTCACAGCAGAGAGTGGCAGTGCCCTGAACCAGCCCAGGCGGCTGCAGGGGCTCATAGCAAGTCATGGCAGCAAACACTGATAAAATCAGAGTAACCTAAAGACTTGCACTGAAAAATAACACACGGAAACAAACCTCTTCAGCTAAACTAAAGATGTGATGTATGAATGTATCTCTGAACTGTTTGTTCCTAATAAGTAATAGCAAGCTGATATTTAAAGCTGGGAGTGCAGTGGATTATGAGGGGAAGGCAGGGGTTTGCTGGCCGATGGTAGAGCTGGGGGGTTTCTGGCTGAGGCTCTCTGGGTTCTGCACTCTTCTCGGAATCCCAATGAGATCCAAGGTTTGCCTTCAATCCGTTCCTCCAGAGATGAAGATAAATACAGGKKTTTTTCTGTCCACGATGCCTGCTGGGGTGTGACTGTCTGTTCCTCACTGTCTCTAGTGACCTCCTGATGCGAGACAACCTCTTTGAAATCATAACGACCTCCAGGACCTTCTACATCCAGGTGAGCAGCTGGGGCCGGGATGATTTTTGGGGCAGGAAGTTCAGCTCTGGGGAAACGTGCTGCTGCCCACAGCCCTTCCCCAGCGAGCAGGGGCAGGTGGGGCTGTGACACACGAGTGTGAGGGGGAGCAGCGGGGCATTCACTTCTCCCGTGGGATTATTTCKGTATCAGGGGCTGTTTGTGAGGGCAGGAGGAGGCAGAGCCTCACGGCCCGCTGTGTTTGCAGGCAGACAGCCCCGAGGACATGCACAGCTGGATCCGGGCCATCACGGGGGCAGTCCAGGCGCTGAAAACCCGCCCCAGGGTAGGTCATGCACCCTCTGTTTCACACGCGGTGTCCAGCGGAGACGATGCCGATGGCCCAGGTATTTTTTTAGCGGGTGACCCAGCCAGGCTCGCTGTGCCCTGTGCTTGCAGGAGATGTCCTTCGTGAGAGCCGCCTCCGTGGCCCGGCGCGGGGGCTCCTCGGCTCAGCCGCGGCCCCCGGAGGAGCGCAGGGCGCTGTGCCGGGGCCCGTCCGTGTCCTGCTGGCAGCCCTGGACGCCGGTGCCGCCGGCCGAGGGCCCGGGCCCGGCTCCGCTGCGGGGCTCGGTGCTGGTGCCGGCGGAGCAGCGGGGCCCGGCCGCGCCCGGCAGCCGCCAGCGGCACCGCTCCGAGCCGCAGCAGCTCAAGGAGAAGCCGTTCGCCTTCGACCTGGACGATGAAAGCATCCGGACCTCGGACGTGTGAGCGGGCACCGAGGCAGCCCCGGCTGCGGCCGCCGCCCCCCTCGGCTGCCGGGGATGCCCTGGGGCGGYCCGGGCTGTGCGAGGCGGTGCCTCCCCTCCGGCACAGCCCCTCCCGGCTGGATCCGTCTGGACCCACGTGCTGCTGCCCAGGGAGCATCCCTGCCTGCTCCTGCCCCCGCCTGGCCCCAGCGGTTCCGTTCTGGGAAGGTGCCTGCGCTCCCCGTGCGGGGCAGGAGATGCTGGGGACCCGTCCGAGGGGACATCCTCGGCAATGGCATCATTTCCCCCACGAACCGGGTCTGGAGAAACTGGCAGGAGGTCTTGGACGCGTGAGGGGGAGCGTGGCCTTTCTTATGTTTGTGAAATGTTTCTCTCCCCTCTGATGCTGCTCAGATTCCCCCGGGCAGAGCTGGGAGACACCGRCCTGCAGCTGCCCACGGCGGGCACTCACTGCAGCTTCCCCTGGCAGTGACTCATTCCCTCAGAGACCAGCTCTTCCCGCTGCCCACACAAGGGTTTATCACCAATCTGCTGTTTTAATCATGTCTTTTTATACCTGTGGCTCCTGTCGAACCCCAGCCCGGGCAGGTGCTCATCCCTCCAAAGGCTTTTGGTACCTCCTGAGCACCGGGGCAGGCAGCCAGAGTGACAGTGGCTCCCAGAGGAGGGAGCATCCTCAGGTGAAGCGCCAGTTCTGCACACCTGGGCACAGACAGCAGTGCCCATGGTGAAGGGCTTTTAGTAAAAAGCAGTGAGTACTGAGCACCTGATGGAACTGGGCAGGTCTGTCCASCCAACTCAGCCACTGCCCGCCCGAGATGGGAACCAGCAGGAGCTCCCAGAGCAATGTGGATCTTCATTTCCATAACAAATGAGCTCCTGTAGGTGTGATAAATAGTGTGTAGACAATGCAGGTGTTCCCTTGGCCGAGATGTGTGTGATACCTTCACCCTGCCAGCGTGTGCAATCCCCGGGTGCTGAGCCKGGCTCCCCTTTCTCTCCCCTGGCCATGGCACATCCTCTGCCCTGCCAGCTCAGCCCAGCGTGTCCCCAGGAGCAGAACAGCTGGCTGGTCCCGGCCCTTTTGGGGCCTCCAGCTGTTTGACAGCTGTGCCTCAGCCTGAGCCTTGCTGTGATTCCAGCTGTTCCCCCCTGCCCCAGGCCCCTGTGGCACCAGGATGGGCACAGTGGAGGGACCCTCCTGCAGCTGGGGGAGGCAGGAACGGGGGTCCCAAGTTCAGGGGTCTCAARGGGGATTGTGTGGAGGTGCTGGAGAACACAGAGACCATGAAAATGAGTGGGAATCGATGCAAACGTTACAGGGAGAGTGATAATGTTATTTAATTGTAGCTGCCTAGATCCTGCTGGTCCTTTTTCTGCTCCTTTTTGCTTTATTTGCACTAGAGTTTGAAACTTTCATTTTTTTAGGCTGACTTGCTGTTTGSCTCCTAACACTGTTCCAAGAATGTTTTAGCAGTTTGGTAAGCCCATCCATCACTCACAGTGTTCACTAACAGTTCTGATCTCAGTTTTGGAGAGCAGTGCAGAGGGATGATGGTTCTTTTGTGCAAGGAACCACAGACTCCCGARTGCTCCTGGTGCTTGATAATTGCACAGTTTCCTCAGGCCTGGGAAGGTAAAGCAGAGGCTTGTTGCACAATTAAAGTTAATTATCCAGGAGCAGAAATTACCAGTGGCTCCAGCACTATTGCAACATTGCTCTTGCTCATTCCCACCCTCCCGCATGCTCAGGACAGCAGAAAGGCTGAAGGTGAGGTTCAGATGAGCGTGGAGCTCAGCTGGGCTCCAGAGCCATCCCTTACACRGGTGGKGWTGGGAGGGAGGGGTTTCCTCCCGTTCGAGAGAGCTGGGTGGGTGCAGCCAGACCTCGATGGAGATTATTTAAAATCATCTGTGGTTATTTTAAAGCAAACTGGTTTCCCCCAGCCCTGCCTTGGCTCCTGGCTCAGGTGTGGGGTGGGCACAGCTCCCCCAGAGCTGCTCCCTYCTGAGCAGGKGCTGTGGGCTCTGCTGGGGGAGCTGCAGATTTGGGGTGCCCTGTGAGGAGAGAGGGGTTTGCTCTTCCCCCGTGGTTCCAGATGTTCCTGCAGGTGCTGGCTGGGGATTCCAAGTGCTCTTAGGGCTGGGGCCCTCCGTGACTCCCCCCTGCCTGTAAATGCTGCAATGCCCTTTTCTCCCCCGTGTTTTTAAATAAAGAAGGAAATCCCAGTTACTTTCCCAAGCTGTCCGTTGTGTATTTTGGGTAAGGGTTGCCGTGGGGGTTGAATGCTGAGGAAWGGCATTTTCAGGACAAAGCTGCCCCCTTCCCCCAGTGGAAGCTGCCAAACTGGGACTGTTTGCTGTTTTACCTCAAATGTGACCAGACATTTGCATACACAGGTTCTGTGTCTGGCTCTGGCTGGGACTTRTTGCAGCTTCCTTTTCCCATTTTATTCAGCTTGGTAAGTTTTTAACCTGCAGCTGGTGGGGCTTCCTCTTTTGTGTGTGAGGTTCCTGCAGCCTTTGGGTGCTGCAGGTGCCCTGTGCTGGGGCTGSAGCCAGAGGGGTGCCTGGCACACAGACAGGAGCTGCCCCTTGGCAGCTCTGCCCCTTTCCCAGCTCCCAGATGTCAGGTGGCTCTTGGCCTCAAGGTAAGCAGGGCTCAGGACTCTGCATTTATGAGCTGGCTGGGGGGCTCAGGGCTRGACCATGATCTGATGGCCTTAATCTCTGTGTGGCTCTGACTCCACTGATCCCCAAAGTACGGAGAGTCAGCTTCTTCCAGATTTTATTAATGTTTGCTTGACCCCGTGTTTGCAAGCTCTGATTTCTTAAGCTGTCACTAYTTGCAGTGGGAAGCCAGACTATTTTAAACAAGCAAAACRTACCCTGAACAACTTTGTGTCCAGGGATTGCAGAGTCATTATCCAGAGTGACYGCTGTGCACCCTGAGTTCTGTGAGTCCACGCTGTGCCAGGCAGAGCCYGGGCTGGTGCTGGGAGCCAGCACAGGCACCCGGGGGCTGCAGCTGGGGCCAGCCCTGCCCCTCCTCAGTACACGGTGCACCAGTTGCTGCCGTCGCTGGGCATGAGCCCGCCGGTGATGAGCAGGATCAGATCCACGAACCACCAGATGCCCAGGCCCCCGAGCGTCAGCAGCTTCCCCACGGCGGTGCCCGTGTGGCCCAGGCAGAACCGATCCACTCCGAAGCAGCCCAGGAAGAAGGAGTAGAGCAGAGTGGTGATGAAGTAGTGTCCCGTGTACCTGCGAGAGAAGAGGCGGCGGGGCACGGGGGGTGCCGGCGTTCCCCGCCGGGCCAGCCCCGCTCCCGGGGGCTCGGGGTGGGGGACAGGGACTCTCCTACTTGACGCAGGGCCGGCTGCCCCGCAGGAAACTCCGCGGCTCGGCGCACTCGATGCCGTCCAGCGCCCGGCACTGCACTCGCGTGTGATCCACCTCTCCGTGGGCCTGTCCGCCGAACTGCGGCGGGGGCAGCGCTCAGCGCCCGCCGGGCCCGGGGCACCGGCACCGGCACCGCGGCCGCCCCCGCCCCGCCCTCACCTTCACGCAGCCGTGGCCCAGCTCCTGCTGCGCCGTGGCGTTCCCGCCGTGATCCACCGGCTCCTCGCACTCCACGAACTCATCGGGGCTGCGGGGAAGGAGCGGAGGGTGAGGGCGGCCGGGTCACCGCGCTGTCCCCTCCCCGGCCCGGCCCGGCCCGGCGCGGCGCTCACAGGTACGTGCACAGGACCAGCGGCGCCCGCGGGTCGCTGTACGCCCAGGAGGCGGCGGGCGGTGCCGGCGGCAGCTCGCGGGGCTCGGTGTCGTTGGCCGGGAGGCCGCGGCCGTGCAGCAGCAGCAGGTTGCCCAGCAGGAGCGCGGCCTGCCCGCACAGCAGCGCGTACCCCACGGGCGGCGCCATGGCGGCCACGCCGCCCCGCTCGGCCTCGGGCCGCGCCGCCCGCAGCCAATGGGTGCCCGCCTTCCGCAGCCCGCAGCCAATGGGCGCCCGCCGCCCCGCCGCCGGGCCAGTCAGAGCGAAGGCGGAAGAAGCTGCGGAAGCGGCTGCGGAGGGCGTGGCGGAGGCGTGCGCGTCAGGCGAGGAGATGATTGGCTGTCGGGGAGGGCGGCGGCCAATGGGCGAAGGCGAGGGGCGGGGCGTTGGTGATGCGCGCGAGCTCTGCGGCGTTCGGCGCCCTCCGCCGAGTCCGGGGCCGAGTCCGGGTCCAAATCCCGAGGCCAAATCCCGGGACCGAGTCCGTGCCGGGTCCCGGGCCGTGCCGGGCCGTGCGGGGCACAGAGGGGTCCGTATGCCATCCATGCTACTGTTATAATCCCTAAGGAGCCTCCTGTATCTTGGGCAATGCCCAAGCACTCACTGGGCATTCCCAAGCGCTTTATCCCCTGACTCAAGAGCTGCGTGCAGCTTCTGCAGGGGATGCAGATGGATCACCTCAATGCTGTGTTTTAGGCTGCATATTGTGCCACTTTGCCATTCCTTGCTCCCAGTGTGATGGGTTGTTTGTTCCTGATTTTTCTGGAGGATGATGCAGAGCTCCGAAGCTGCCCTGCCAGGCTGCCCACGGGTGGAGCAGGGCGATATGCCTGGTGCCTGTAGCACAGGGAAAAGCCCTCGATGGCTTCTCATTCTGGGGAGTTTCTCCTGCTCACCGGTACCTGTGGTATTGCTGGGCCAGGGGCTGACACACAAGCTTCTCGTGTGCTTCCAACATATTATGAAAAGGTTCTTTCCCTAGAGGGTTGGTGGGGCACTGACCGGGCTGCCGAGGGAAAGGCCCGAGCCCCGAGGCTGCCAGAGCTCCAGGAGGGTTTGGCCAACGCTCCCATTCCAGCACACGTGCTGCAGGTTTCCAAGTGACACCATTCCCAGGCCTGCACGTTCCCTGGCGTTTGCTGGGAGAGTCTGAAGCTGATTTATGATAAGGAAGAACCAAGGGCTGCAGAAGAAAACACGCCAGAGGCGGGCACAGGGAACACTGCGGGGTTTGCAGGTGCTCAGTGCTGTGACACTGGTGACAGAACACTGCTGCTGACAGCTCTAGAACAAGGCTCACCCCAGCGCTGTTCCCT
>CADDXX010000628.1:190149-203207 GCA_902810485.1 Alauda arvensis
TGCTGAAGCCAAACCCTGGTAGGATTGAAATGCCACCAGTGATTGACTCTGCCAGCAGCACCCTCAGTCCCAGAGTGATTGAATGCAGTATTTTAAATGTGTTCTTTGATAATCCCCTACTGAGGGATTCTCATCTTTTGTTTTAAATTTGAACTTTTGTCTTAAACTTGTGATTTTTTTTTTGTGAGCTTGTTTTAAAATTGAACTCTGGGCCTAGAGATGAATTGCTCAAGGTGACAAAATTCTGAGGCAAAGAGGGAACTAAATCCTGCCAGAGAAGGACTTCCAATAAAATGAGAATATTTTTCATAGAATCATGGAGCGGTTTGGGTTGAGAGGGATCCTCAAGACCACACAGTTCCAACCCCCCTGCCACCAGACCTGGCTGTTTTTCTCTGAAAACAAAAAAGAAACCCCAAACACCTCTGGATTATTTGCTGGCCCAGCCACCTGGATGCCATTAGGATTGTTTGTTCCCAGTGTCAGCTCCTGTTGAGGGGATGGGAGCAGATGGAATTCAGGCTGTCAAAGCAGGGCMTATCAATTTATTTATCTTTAATGCAAGACCAGTTTTAAAGGACGGAGACTTCCTAAAAGAAATGAGTCTTGAAATCTGAGCCTTGCTGAGTAACTAACACAAATAACACCTTCCATTATTTAGGCTGTAAGCAATAAAAAATATTCCTGCTCACAACAGAGAGATTTCTCCATATTATACTTGTTTCTGCTGTAAAGTTGATGAATCTGTAATGCACTGCTTAATTAAACATTGCAGCAATATTGCTTTGGAGAGGAAACAAGTAATGAAGGGGATACAGTAAATTTTGGTGATTACAGATAGAATTGTTCAGCCCAAGCATTGCATGGTCTGCTTTGCAGGTTAAAAAAAAAAACCCAAAGAACACAATTTCGATTAAGCTCAGCCTTGCACTGCCAGCAATGGATTAGGCTATTAAACTATATTTTTTTCCATTAATAAAACAAATGTTAATGCATTGTTTGATGCTAATAATGAAACCATTGTGGGGAAGCACAGCTCCTTCCATTAACATTTATCACATGGCTGGGGACGCATTCAGGGCTTTTTTTTTTTTCATCAAGGTGAATTGGGGAGGCACAGCAGGAACTTGCTGCCCTCTTTGTCTGCTTYGTGCTTGCCATGTTCTCGTGGACAAGGCTGATCCAAGGGCTGCAGAGAGCTGAACTTTAAATGCATCGAACCATCTGCTCCAGCACATCACTGGCTTCATTAAATTTTATTAATTCCTAGCAGAGCGAGGCAAGGAAGGCACCTCGGCAAAGCTCTGCCTGTTCCTAGAATCTATCAGGAGGCTGGAAATGCTCCACCAGCTCTCACGGTGCTGCACAGATAAAGATCTGCTGGTCCTAAGAGGGTTTTTTTTGCACTGCAGCTTGTCTTGGGCACAGCCATAAAAACCTGGAGYTGGAATTTGTCCCTCTCCAGCAGATCCAGCCTGGTTGGATCTGGCTGCCCTGCTGGGGTAGGTGTGTGTGTAGAGTGTGGGGATGGTTTCATACCTTGTCCAGCTGCTGATGGCTTGATTTTATACCTTTTCCAGACACCTGGGAGAAAGTTCAGGAGGAAAAATCTGCTCAACCTGGGCTCAACCTTGGTTTCTTACCGGGGTGGGGGTGTGTGCATTGATGAGGGCATGGGGATGGTTGAAGGCCTCATCCAGCTGTTAATATCTTAATTTTTATCTTGTCCAGAGGCTTGGGAGAAACCCTCTGAGCTCAGGAGGAAAAATCTGGTGTTTTCAGCTGGGTCAAGCTGCGTGTTGCTCACTGCAAGGAGAGGGTCTGGGTTTTTATTCCCCCATCTCTTGGTCAGAGGTGGCTGTGCACAAATCCTTTTTTATCCCTGGCAGTTCTGTCAGCTGGCTGGAGAGAGAGCAGGAGGGAAAGCACCTGCACAAGGTTTATTCTCCCTGCTGCAAAGCTTTGTGCAGACCCTTAAAATGTGGACATTTGAATGCAAACAGTGACGGCTGCAGATCAAAGCCAGCGCAAGGGGATGGCTGGAACATCAGTGGGTGATGCTGCACGCAACATTTCCTTTACAAGGGAGAGCAGGGGGCACTGCCAGCTCCCTGGAGCCTCAGCAGAAGCTGTTCCCAAGGTCTGCTGGAGCTCTGGGAGCGGGGCCACGCYGCACACAGGTGTCCGTCACACACGGGATCACAAATAAATGAAGTCGAAGGCAAAACAAGCCCCTGGTTGTGTTGGGGCTGCAGGCACAGCTGTGCCCTCTTCATCCAGAGCAGCAATTTGTGCTAAAAGAACCGCGAGGGAGGCACAGTGGGTGAGTCAAAGGCATAAATGCCCATAACCAAGCAGCTTCAAAGAAATGCTGCTGTGCTATTAAGGAGAACATTTCTGAGTCCTCCAGCTGCGTTGACTGTATCAGTTCTAAAATGTACCAATTTACAAATGTGCCTCAAAAAGCRAACCCAGCCATTTACTGGGATGCTTCTGGAGTCTGTGCAGACCTTAATTTGCCTTATCAAAGGGTAATCTGTTGTGTCAAGACTTGGGAGAAGGCTTGATTAAAAAAAAGCAGCCGAGGTGTAAATGCTGACATCTGAGTGGTGCAGAAAGTAGTATTTATTTAAATGCATTTAATGAGTGATTTTGGTAATGTTGGCCCTGTGTTTAGAGTTGCATCAGTGGCTCTTGCTTCAGCAGGGATTAGTCACACACTGCTTATCTTCTGCTGCTGAGGTGGTTTCTCTGCTCTGTGCCAGTCCCCAGGCTCGTGGTGGTAAATTCTGGGCAAAGGCAGAGCCCTGGAGCTTTTATTGAGAGCAGGGAGGGGAARMARYCTGRGATTTTGGGGCTCAAAGGGCTGATGTGCCTTTCTCTGCTCTCCTGGCAGCTCTCACTGTTGTCCATCAACAGGGTTTAGGTGAAACCTTGCCTTGTGTGAGCTCCAGGGCACTCAGCTTCAGTTCAGCCAGTGCTAACAGCTTTTTAAAGTTTTTAAAAGTTTTTAAATTCGAATGAATGATCTTAAATCTTCGYTTAAACAACAAATTAAACCTCCTCYGACYGTTTTGGCATGACTCAAACTTTCCATTAGGCTGCAAATGATAATTCTGAGTAGGACAAATAGAAACAGATTTTTATCTACAGCTTTGATGCCTTCAGCACTCAGCCCTGGGGTGGCTGCCCMTTCCTACCTGGAAATCTCCTTCAGGAGCTGCCATCCGTGCAGAATTATGGCAAAACCCCACTGTTGTTTGGAATAAAGCTGTAGCAGGTGACTCCTAACCCCTTTTCTCCCCCAGACACTGTTTTTTTTTTGTGTGTGTTGGGCCACATTAATGTTATAAAGTGAAGCAAATACACTCTGTTTCAATCCCTGCCCTGTAATTACACGTGGCACAGTGCAGTAGCTGGAAATAAACTAAGTTTTGAATAAAATATGGTTATTTCTGCTAACACTGTAATGCTTGAGCTTATAATTTCCCTCTTAAGCAGCCTTTATTTCTTTCTGAAACACTTAAGTGGTCATATTTAGGTTTTATTAGTCTTTTTTTGTTTGCCTTCCTTCTCCAGCACATTCAAAGTATCCCCTATTCAACTCATGTAATTTTAATTAAATTCAATAGAACATTTCTCCTTTCTGTATTAATGTACCTGTGTTGGCTCTTATAATACAGGCTCAAATATTGTGAAATTAAAAATTCAGCTCCTTCATGAAAGAGAGGAACATAAAGGGAATGCAGCTGGTGAAACCAACTGTTGGAGCAGCTGATGAATACAACCTCCTGCTCAGGTACAGAGCGTAAAATCCTGTTGTACAGACAATTTCCTCCAGATTGAATGAGACCTGCAATTTAATTCATTGTTGAAGGGGGTTTGTGTTTTTAAAAATACTCTCTGGGGAAGTGCTGGGCACAGAGGTGAGCTGTGTGACAAGATGTGAGATTTGCCAAAAATCACGTTAAAGGCCTGGAGATATTTGGGGTCCACTCAGGCCAGAGGAGCAGGGGGTGGCAGTGACTGTGGCTTTCTCACCCCCACTGACACAAAGTGCTTTGCATTTTCTGAGGGAGGTGGGGAGGTGTGAGGATCTCAGAGCACAGAGCATCTCCCCCTGCAGGGTCTGGGCTGAATGCTGAGCTCCGGGGCTGGATCTGGGAGTGAGGTCAGTGGGGCTGGGASCTCACCCTTCGTGTGGGTGCTGGGGGCTGTCTGAACATCCCCCCCAGCCTCTGAGCTGTCACAGGCACCTGAATCATTAAAAAATGATAAATTCAAGGACAAAGACCCTCTAACCTGTAAAAGTCAGTAAGTGGTATTGTCACCCTCATTTTCTGAGCCTTCTGATGTTTTCATTTTTGTAGCGGGGTTTTCTCACAGTTTCATGTAAACAGTGGAAATGTTATTGTAACTGATTTTATGATTACATTCCTTCTCCTGGGAGAAGAAAGGATGACAGACTTTTAGATTGACCAGTGTGACTGGAGAGGTGGAGACTTCATTCTCCAATCTCTGGCTGTGGTTAGAATTATATATAAATAGGGGTCAAAAAATAAATCTGTCTCTTATTGCTTTTGGGAAAATCAAACCTGTCGTGTTGTCTTTTCCTGTACTAGTGTGACACTGGCTTAAGCATCTAATAATCTTCAACCTACCATTTGTTTATCTAACTCACATCCTGATCAATGTGAATTGCTTCTAACCCTTAGCTAGAATCTTAACTCTTTAAAAYCACAATTCACACATTTTCCTGGAATGTCCCCAGCAGAGAGGAGTTCCCTCTGAGTGCTGAGTGCTGGAGGAAGCTCTGCCACTTCCCAGTGCTGCTGAAGTGCTTTGGGCTGCCAGGGATGGAGGAAGAAGTTTGGATRGATCCCCAGATGATGTTTTATAGCAATTATTAAAACAGATCTTTGTGGCCAGATCAGGGCTGGCCTTTCTCACACACCTTTGGAAATGAGATGCTCTTGCTCTGCAAGGTTCTCTCTGTGGTTGGTTTGTTGGTCCTGAGCTCTCCAGAACTCTGCTCCAGCCACTGCTTCCCATCTGCTCACTTGGCTTTGGGAAGGGCTCTCTGGGAGCCAGCCAAGGGGAGCCAGATCTTCCTCTGCAGATCATGTTGTCTCTTTTAACAGCAGAAAATAATCAAATATTAAAGAGATCGGATAAAGGCCTCGAAAAGAACAATTCATTTGATGCACTGAAAGTTTGCAGATCAATTTTCAGCAGTGGGCAGCCTTTACCTGACAGGCCTGAATGATATTGTCACACATGGAGGCACAGATGAGAATGTCTGTGTGATCTGCAGGTTGTTTCATTGTTCCTTGCATGTGCCCAGGCAGAGGAGACTTTTCCACCTCTGTGCATCCAGGTGACCTTTAGAAGAACATTGATGGAAACCTAACTGACACCTTCCCCTCTGCCAAATGTGGAGTGGACCTGTGAATTTAGCAAAAAAGACATTTGTGGCCCATTCTTTCACTTTCATCAGGTTTTCTTGTTTTGTTTTGTTTTGGGGGTTTTTTTGGGTTTTTGTTTTTTTTTTTTCAGGCTCAGAAGCTGCTCTAAATCTGTTCCCATGAACCTCAAAGTATTTGCCTTCATTTTCTCTCTGCTCCTTCTCCACCAGCTCCTCTGCCCTGTCCAGGAGGACAAAGCCCTGATTTTACATTTGATAGACAAAAACTCTGTCATATTCAGTGTGAGCTCTACTTTTCTGTAAGAAACTCAATTTGAGCAGTTTCCACTCAGCTGTGTGGTCACTCACAGCTTCTCCCTGTTCTTGCAGAACCCTCCAGAGTGTGACAAGAACACACAGGGTCATTTCTGCTTTAAAACTGTCCATCTCTATACGAGCTGATTAATTATTTGCAGCTCAGCTGTTCCCATGTCATTGCCTTAAGTTTGTTCTTTAATAGAGAAGGAATCTGCAATGGCTTTCCTCTCCCTTAAATCTGTATTCCACTGCTGTCTCATCTGTTTAATACATTTCCTTTACAAACCTAGACTTATGTTTTAGCCTAATGCCAGCAAGAGCTCTGGAAAGATTTATTCTTCTGGGCCCTAATGTGAAATGAGTAATGCTACAACTGGCTCCCTCGGTAGCAGCAACACGTTTTACTACTGATTGTCAGAAACAATAAAAAAGGGAATACGTTGGTAGTTTCTGTGCTATTTGCTTCCTGGGATTTTCTGTCCTGGATTAACCTCCACAAATAAATTGCATGAGTAACTTTGGAGAAGTTCTCAGCATGGGTGGGGGAGAGAAACAGGGAAAAGAAATTGAGTTGTTGCCGCAGCTTTTGATAATAAACGTCAGGAGGRTGAGGGGTTCGTGGCAGGGCTGTTCTGACCCACTGTCAGGTGTCCCACTGTGTTTTTCCAGAGCACAGAAATCATCTCYCAGCATGGAATTTGCATATCCACAGCTGGAAGAAGTTGCGTCTCCACTCGGCAAAGGCGCAACCCAAGTGTGTGCTGCAGATAAGACTCRAGTCAAAGCTTTTTCAATTCCAGCTCCCTTCAAAAAGCTAAGATTTGTCAAATTCTGGGTTCTAGCACAGCCCAAGGGATAAGGGTGTTCTTTCAAAGCAGTGGTTGACCACTTGGCTCAGCACCAGGGGCTGGATTTGTTTTATTAGTTTTGCTGGGAAATGCRAGTGCTTTCTGCTCGAGTTATTAAATGGATGAACGTGGCCTTCTTTTATGGGTAAAAACACTGTGAAAATTAATCAGTTAACAGCCATCCAAGGTCTGAGTGAGTGGACAGRGAAATCTTCAGTGCTGAGTGCTGCTTGGCTTTCACACAAAGGAATTATAGAAAGATATAAAAGGAAATGTCTGGATTTCAAATGGAAAAGAAACCAAGCCTGATGCTTGGAAGTTGATGTAACCCCCTCCTAGAGCAGGTCAGGAGTGCTTCAAACTGCCCCACTTTCAGCCAGTAAAGTCCAGGAGTTCTTGTTGTTATTTCAAACACATCAATTACCAGTGAATGTTAGGAAAGGAGTGAACTGGAGTCGCTGTGAGAAGAGCCTCCAGGGAAAAGGCTCTTTCCTTTCCTCTGTGGAGGGAAACGTCGCTTTTCCCCTTGGCCAAAAGAGATTTTCCAGGGCTGAAAGGCCAGGACCTGTCACCACCTGACTCTGACAGTGATGTTGACTTAATGCTGTTCCACGTTGTCCTTAAGGACTCAAAAAGGTTTCAAATGCAGTTTGTGCCTTCCTCCCACCTCCAAGTGCCTGCTTCCCTTTGGGTCTAGGCAGGGAATATTGCTCCCCCACAGCATTAATCACAATTTTATCCTTTCCCGTGTCCTCTCCCGTGCTGTGGCATTTTCTGATTTGTGTGATGAGCTCCACAAGTCAGTTTTTTTTTTCAGAGCAGTTCATTGGGCTGTTTTCCATTATTGGCTGAGTTTTAGGGGAGCACAACAGACACAGCAGTGACAAAATTCCAGTGGGGTTTGGACAGAACTGTCCCATTCCAAGCTCCCCTCTTGTCTCTGCCTCGGTGAAGCTGCTCCCTGACACAYAAAGGACGCAGGGAGGATTTTACATTTGTCTTACACGTGTTGGACTAAACTTCCAGAGGCTGAAAATCTAATACTGCACCTGTCCTTTCCCTCATTCACTTGAGAAGGACGAAAGGCAATTAAAATCACCAGCAGTGTCAGGAGCATGACAGGAGCTGACGGTTCTGGGTTGTGCAGCGTTGCTGGCGATGAATGGCTCTGCAGAAATTGTCACTTCTCATCTTTGTCTCCTGCCACAGCTCCCTTTCCCAAAATGCTGCTGGGCTTTCCAAATTGCAATGATTTCAAAACAACTGCTTTGTCTAAATTTTTTTTTTTTTTAATTTTTTACCCAGGCAAAGGTGCAGGGAAGTGGGGTTACAGAGGAGAGGAGTGACAGATTTGTCTTTACGAACACGCCCTGGATCTGCTGGTGGATAAAACCAGAACTCAGAGATGAAAGGAACAGTGGGAAGGATCCCACTGATTAATGGATGGAAAAAGAAGATATTTGCCTTTACAAATCGTGGGTTTGCTGAGAAATGAAATTGGATGTTGAATGATGAAAGAAACAATGGGGAAAACCCATAAATTCCAYAAGAATTAAAAATTAAAAGGGGGATTACACGTTAAAGGGGAATCTTTAGGTGTGAGGCATTTTGGGAAGTCTGTGCCTCTCAAGTGCCTCAGCCAATGGGGAAAGAGAGAGGGAAATGAGGATAAAAAGGAGGCTGCATCCTCCAAAAACTGGAGAGACCCCAGGGGAAATTCCCCATGGCCTCTCCCTTTATTCCAATAAAATAAAAGGACTCCTCTGTCTCATTTTTGGACATAAACCTCTGGAGTTTGTGGATTAGTTTTCCTAACACAGAGAATTTTTGGCTGCACCATTCCTGGTGGTGCCCAAGGCCAGGTTGGACAGGGCATGGAGCMCCCTGGGGCAGTGGGAGGTGGCACTGGGTGGGATTTAAGGTCCCTCCCAACCCAAACAGTTCCATGGATCTGTGCTTCAATCCCTTCACAGAGCCAGCAGTGCAATGAGGGGAGGGGAGGGAGGCTCTGAGCTCGGAGTGGCTGCTGTCAGCAGCGATTTAACAGTTTACCCAGCTCCAGCCCCAAAAAGAAAATCAAACATTTTTCAGTTTGCTAGCAAATGGGAAGCAAACTTTGCATCGCAGCTGTGCTGAGAAGCTGGCTGTGACGAGACACCCGGGGATGAAATGTAAAATTTGTTTCCTACCATTAAACCCGTTTCACTCTGGGAGAAAACCACGTGCTGGCCACATCTGGGCACAGCTGGATGCGTGATTGTGACATGTGGGGTGGCTTTTGCCTCGCAGTTTATGGCCTAAATAAATAGTTCACAGCACGAGGGTTGGTGTGAATRTCTGAGCCCTGGCCAATGCAGAGACACCTGGGCAAGCTGGGTCCCCAAAATCAGCCCATTTACAGGTGGGAGTTCACGGCATGGAGAAAATATTAAGTGTGATTTGAATTAAATTCCATAGGATTCTCCCTGGCTYGTGTTCAATCCCAGCTTACCACTTAAAACGTAATTTTTGGAGGACTTTAACGAGGTCTTTAAATAGTTTGCAGCTGTGTGAGCTCTAAAAATAAAGAAATAAAAAAAAAAATCAAAATTGGCTTTGAGCACCTGTGAGCTTGGGATTTGGCTGGGAGCTCCGTGCTGCTTCCCCATCTCTTGTTGGCATGTRCATAACCACGGTTATGATCTGCAAGAGATGTGTTTTAAAATATCATTTAGGTGAAGTGTGACTCTTCACTTGGTAAATAACAGAAGGAAATACAGAGGAGGGAAAGGAAGYCGGATTTTACTCAGACACAAATGGATGCTGGGGCTGGATCTCCAGGCTCGATTTATCTCAGGGTTTGGTGGAGTTACTTGAAAAATGGACCCGCAAACTTTTGAAGAAATTATTTCCTAAATTGGAATAWTTCTGTGCTCAAAGTCAGCTGAAGATTGGAGCTTGTGAGAGTAAATGATGCCCCTGGGAATCGTGGTATTGCTCTTAGCAAAAGAGGTTTATAGAGAGAGCAATGAGTGGAGATAGATGCAGTGAACTCAGCCTTTGGGAGCTAAGAGTGATTTATAGGTTTTGTTTTTGCAGTGTGTGCTACCATCAGTACCTAAAGATGGATTTATAGTTTCTTAACTAAATTCATCACCATGTAGACAGGATTTTTTTTTTTCTGTTTTTTGCAGAGAGAGAAATCTCACTGAAAAACCAAGTTTTGACTCGGATTTTTTTTCCCCCCTTAACTAATCAAAGCAGATAAAGAAACCCCATGGTAATGTGATAACTCTTATGGGCTGTATGGAAATTGTATGGGATTTGTGTCTTGTGCTGGTTGGTTACTGGAAATTAGRATATTCAACACAGAAAATGGATGTAAAGTATTGTAACAAGGACTCACACATACACAAGTTCTCTTGCTCTCTCTCTCTCTCTCTGGGTCTTGCTTTTAAGCTGTGGCTGGCTGTTAAAGCAACCCCTCTTTTATACCCACACCCCAATTAATAAACTTCATGTTCTCAGAGCTGTCCTGAACTCCCTCATCACCCACAAGCTCATTCCTACACATGTGGCACTTTTTTCCTTGTCCTCTCCCCCACCTTCCACCCCTCCTTGGGACCCCAGCATGGCAAACCCCACCCCGTGCCATTTGCTGCGTGCTCCTGACATGCTCACCGCAAAAATAATTGATAGGAMCTGCTGTTAAACCCATTAATTTGGATTTTGTTAGCTCATTAATGGGCTCCCTTCATCTTCTCCCTTCGCTTTGCAAAGCAGCCTTTATATTTAATTAGCATTGGCTGACCTTTTTTATTTGGCTGTTAAAAAGGTTATTCAAGTCCTTAAGAAGAATTACTACAGCTCCAGTTGACCTGGTAATTGGTGTGTTTTTTTGTGGGGGCTAATTAGGCTCGTGTTGGGGCTGGGGAAGGCTGTGCACGTGTGGAACAGGTGTGTGGGCATAAATCAGTGTTGTTCTTCAGCAAAGGTCAAGGCACAGAGCAAGGAAACAGAAAAAGCCTTGGCAAACCCCTTTATGGCTGGTGGGAGATCAGCTCCTCCTTCGGAGCTTTCCCAGCAAATGTCGATGTTTTTGTTCTAAACACAATTAAGGTGTAGCCTAGTGAATGTTTGGGGTTYCTTCTGCTGGTGCTTGGCCAGGAAAATGCAGTAATGTGTTGTAATTCCCCAAGAAACTGCTTCCCCCTTACCCCAGGACATGGAAGGCCRAGATATCCCTCTGACCTTTACCCCTTTCCCCCTGTCCCATTGGCCCTGGGCTGACAACCCACAGAGATAAAACCCATATAAGACCCTATATTTCCTTGATTCGTCCTCTTTCCGCGTGGACCCTCCACGAATAAAGACCTTCAAACATCACGGAAGGAGCCTCTTTCTGGTTAATCCCGGTCCTATCCCTGAGATACACCACACCTTGAGTGCTGTGTCCAGTTCTGGGCCCCTCAGTTTAGGAAGGACGTTGAGATGCTTGAGCGTGTCCAGAGGAGAGCAACGAGGGGTGAGGGGCTGGGAACCCAAACCCTGTGAGGGGCTGGGAACCCAAACCCTGTGAGGGGCTGGGGACACAAACCCTGTGAGGGGCTGGGAACACAAACCCTGTGAGGGGCTGGGAACACAAGCCATATGAAGAACGACTGAGGGAGCTGGGGTTGTTCAGCCTGGAGAAAAGGAGACTCAGAGGTGACCTTATCTCTCTCTTCAACTCCCTGAAGGGTGGCTGTGCTCAGCTGGGGTTGGGCTCTTTCTCCGGGCAACAACAGACAGAACAAGAGGACACAGCCTCAAGCTGCACCAGGGGAGATATAGGCTKKATTWAMGKAGKAASTTYTTCACAGAAAGAGTGGTCAAATACTGGAACCATCTGCCCAGGGAGGTGGTGGAGTCACCAACCCTGGATGTGTTTAAAAAAAGCCTGGATGTGGCACTGGGTGCCAGGATCTGGTTGAGGTGTTGGAACATGGGTTGGACTCGATGATCTTGAAGGTCTCTTCCAACCAAAAAATTCTGTGATTCTGTGATATCTCCCCCCTGGGCCCCGTGGGGAATCTGAGCTGGCCATGAGTCTTTGGGGGGCTGCAGGGGGGGGGATAGTCTCAGTAATGAATGAAAAACACCAGCAAACCTGAGTGTTCAAAGGTGGGTGTCACAATGTGGATAATTTAGAGATAAAACCAAGAGCCCTTGCAGAAGTGAGCAGAGGCAGGGGTGTCTCTGTACCTGTGCGAGTTGAATTGGGTGTATTCATCCTCACGTGCCAACTTTGTTCTTTTAAAGAGGTGCAAACTGCAGATAACAAACACAAATCCTGCTGTTGGCTGCTCTTGGGATTGCCACCAATCCCCCAAGCCTGGCAGAGTCTGTTCTGAAAAACGAGCACAGCAGGAATTCATTAAAACTTGATTCGGATCAGTTCATGGGCTGAGCTGGGTTCTTTGCAAGTTTCCACGGAGAAAGCCATGGGAAAGTGTTCAAAAGGATTTTTCAGTCAAGGTCTAAACCACAGATCTCTTCTATTTCTTATATGGTCCCCTTTACACCGAGCTACAAACAGTGGGAGTGTTTCATTGCTTTGTTCTTTTCAGAAAAACTTGGRATTCTCTGAAGGTACCGTGATCTTTWGGGTTCCTTCCAGGMCAAATTCTCTAATTAACCCACTTTCCATGGAAATTCTGTAGGGTGCCTGTCCATCACCTTGCTGGAGCCACTCACATCTGCCGTAAAATGGGTGCTGGTGATGCCTTTAGTTTTAGCWTTGATGTTTTCCACATTCCAGGCTGTTTTGGGTGTGGTTTTAAGCTCCACATTCAGTGCTAGCAGGGAGACAAAACAAATCCTTTCCTGCCGAAAACCAAGGAGAACTTCC
This sequence comes from Alauda arvensis, assembly GCA_902810485.1. NCBI lineage: Eukaryota > Metazoa > Chordata > Aves > Passeriformes > Alaudidae > Alauda > Alauda arvensis. The sequence goes on from CADDXX010000628.1 coordinate 202,589, forward strand.
TGGCCCAAAAGCACAAACAAGGATGGGCTGAAGGGAGGAACAAGAAGGATGAGACTTCACAGCCTGGAGTTGGAATTGGACAATTAAACCCAATATGCAAATGGACCCAAAAGGACAGTGGGGTGTGGCCTGAGGATCGGGGACAAGGGGACTTTGGAGGGTCCACCTGGTCTGGTTTGGGTGTCCCAGGGGTATCCTGGGGGCCTTTCAATAAATATTTACTTTATGCTCTAGTTCTGTCCAACCTCTGTTTCAAGTCAACCTTCCCAAGGCATCACTGGTGCCCAAAACTCGCCTCGTGCCAGGTTTGTGTTTGTTTGAATTGCAGAGAGAGCAGCAGGTATTTGTGTTACAGCCCGAGTATTTGTGCTACAGCCTGAGATGGGATCTTTAGCGAGGGTGCTCAGGAGAAAGCAAGGTTTTGGTTTTTTTTTTTAACATTTTACATCAAAAATCAAAATACCAGGCTGGCTGGAGCGGAGGCAAGGCAGGAAAATCACCATCCCTCTTAACAGATGCTTTCCTTGAATGATTCAGGCATCCATAAACGATGAGTGTGCTGCTCACTCGGGGGCACTGGCTTTTATTTTTATTTTGCCTGTTTATGGAGAAACAAAAT
>CADDXX010000628.1:203643-215918 GCA_902810485.1 Alauda arvensis
CTGCAATGGAAAAAAACATTTTCCTGTCTTCAGTGTTTGGTTCAGCATAATTAACATGACTAATGCAAGACAATTTTCTGATAGTTATTATATTAGAGAGCTTAGCTGACTCATAACTGCCCCCATGACAGAGCTGGAATGCAAATTACTTGGATAGAAATAGCACCGAGCYGGTTTGATTAAAATGTGATACATATTCTGAATTAAAAATATTCAAGGTCTTACGGAATGACCTCGATGTCACGTCTCTGCTTCCCCCCAGGCCACCAAAGAGATTTGCAGGATCATTTGGAGGCAGCTTTTCCCTTCTCTCTCCATGGATCCAGAGTCTCTGCCACTCATGGAAAAAGGGGGTGGCTGATTCTGCTCCTTTTTTTTTGAGCTCGGCTCCAGCAGAATAACAATGGAGAATTCTGGCCTCTCKTGGAGAACCTGGCTGCCTCATCAGAGTCAGGGAGATAATTGAGCTAACAATAAACCATCAGACTCCACGCCTCATTAAGACTCAGGGCTGTCTCCAAGGCTSTCTCCCCTCAGCCCCTAAACCCTGACTGTGTCCAGTCACCTCCAAACTCCTGAAAACAAAATGTTTGCTAAGAGGGTTTTGGAGATTTTTGTGTGCTCTGAATTTTGGCTGAAGAGCCTGTACACTTGGGTCTAAGAGAGGGTCAGAAAATCCTTTTCAGACTCTACAAGAGCTCTGAAAAACCTGTCTTAATTTTCCCATTTTTAATTTTCCCATTTTTTTAAAATGTTCCCATTTTTAATTTTCCAATGTTTTTTAATTTTCCCATTTTTATTTTTCCCATTTTTAATTTTCCAATTTTTAAAAATTTTCCATTTTTAATTTTCCATTTTTAAAACTGTTTCCATCTTTTAATTTTCCAATTATTTTTACTTTTCCCATTTTTAATTTGCCATTTTTTTTAATTTTCTGATTTTTAATTTTCCATTTTTTTTAATGTTCCCATTTTTAATTTTCCAATTTTAAATTTTCCAAATTTTCTCAATTCTCTTATTTTTCTCTTTTAAATTCCAACCTATAAAGAGAGGGTCTGCAAACCCTCTCTTAAGGGTGTTTCGCTTCTGCAGCAACCCCACATCCCAGGCAGCCTGGGAAGGAGCAGTGCTCTGGATGGAAAAAATAATTAAAAATTAGAAAGGAGCAGTTATTACAGAGAATTGCCCCAAAACAGGAGGTTTCTAAGTCACCTTTCTTCAGAACTCCACTGAAATGGTACAATGAAATTCTGTGTCACCCACACCAGCACCTTTGAGCTGGAATTCAGACACATTTACAGATAAAAACATTATTTTGCCAGTTTTCCTCCAGGCCCTGAGCAAAGCAGCTGTTTTTGTGCGGATGCTGAGGAGCAGAGTTCACTCAGGGTCCAACCAGGRGGGGACACCTGAGGCCTTTTATTGTCTCTGTGGCATAAATAACGATTTGCGTGGGTTTGGGGCATAAACAAACTCTCAGTGCCCTTTTTCTGTTTCCAGGCTGGCTCCGGGCTCGGATTTCAGAACCAGCTTGAAGGACTTGARGTCCAACCCCACTGGACCTCCTGGCACAGCCCTTTAGGGGCTTTTACCTAAAAACACATCAGACCAGAAAAATTGCTCATTAAATGTGATTTTTTTTTGCAGCCAGAGCCCATCCCAAATTTTTAGCGTGGTTTAACTCCCACTCCCACACTGTGTTCTGTTGTTTGAGCTTGTTCTGATGCACAGTGGGGGACAGATCTGTGATTAAAAGCTCTTTTACCAAGAATTTTTTTTCATTTTTTGGCCTGGAGACTTGGGTTTTGTCTTCCCATTCCCCACCACTCATTCAGTCAATCCACTTCTGACCCTCTTCTTTGCTTCTTCTTTTTTTTTGATACCTGTAGATATGTTTGATAAGGACTAATCAGTTATCACTAATCCACCTCTATCTGCAGGGATGCTGCCTCACTTATCAATGAGTGCAGCCACTCTCCCTGCTGGGTATCACTCTGCTCCTTCACGGCTTTTTGAGCTGAAAAAAAAACCAACGCCAATATCCCCCCAGAACACTCCTGAAGATAAGGATTGGAATGTGGAAAGCACAGCTCCAGGCTGAAGGCAGAAATCAGGGAAGGGCTGGGTTTGGAATGGGCGATGGAAGGTGGCCAGTGCTGAATAAAGAGATTCCAGCCCCAAGGAATCGTGCAAGGAGATGTCCTGGGAATCCCAGAATCACTGGGTTGGAAGAGACCTCCAAAATCATCGAGTCCAACCCAGCCCTAACACCTAAATTAAACCCTGGCACCCTGAATTTTTAAGCCTTCTGATAAGCTGGAGTCAGAGTCAGTTTTCCCATGGTTTTTCATGTAAATAMCAGGTGTTGTTTTCTAACCAGCTCGGATGTTTACATTCTTCTTAGTGGGATGGATTTCCTTGACAAACAGGTGTATTAGCCAGTGTGTGCAGAGGTGGGGATTTTCTCCACCAATTAGAACTTTTTCCTTCCTTTGTATAAAATATCTCTGATTTTGAATAAACTCTCTTCTTTTCTTTTCCCTCGTGATTGCTGTGTCGTGCTGTTCTTTCAYGTAGCAGTGCGACAGGGAATGTCTCCAGGATCCTCTGGGATTCAGCAGATGAACCCCAGAGGAATTAAACAATACATTATTATTAAGCTGTACATTATTTTCATCAGTATAAATACCAAATTGTCAGCCCAGAACTTCCAGAGCCCTGCAGCAGCAGCATTTTTATGCTTCTGGGATTAAAAAAAAGAGGAAAATCTGTTGTTCCAGTGTAGATGCCAAGAGCCAGACTTTTTATAATCCTTTAGGAAGACTTCCCTTACCTTGTTTTATTCCTTTGATATTGTAAAGATAAATATTTATGGATAGGTCAGCTGCCTTGATGAGAAGGCTCCCCATGGAAATTGCTGCTCAGTGTTCCCTTCCAGGCTGTTCTCTTCATTCCCAAGTGATCCAAAGGGAAATTCCTCACATGAAGTTGTAAAAAAAAAATGAGTGAAAATGGGGGTGGCGCAGGAAAAAAAGGCATTTACTGAAGCAGAATGGAAAACAAGRGGTCTGGAACACCGAGCTGCCTCTGGAAGTCACAGAGTCGAACGCCTGCAGATGCAGGCACAATGGATTATGGAAATGATTCGGGATAAATGGGCCTGGGTGGCCTTGGCAGCAGCAGAGTGTCACAGGGGCTCATTGGATATGCCCAGAACACGGAACTGTTTGTGTCCCTGCCACATGCACTTTTCCACAAGATGAGGAATGAGCTTGGAAATAACACCTGAATTAATTTGCAGCAYTCTCCAGCCCTGGGTTCCTGCGGAAAATGGGATTGGGGAAGCAGAGCACATCACACTGCTCTGCCCTGCTCCAGTCCTCAGCCTCCAGGGTTCTCTGCAATCTGAGTTTTGCTGATGGATTTGTGGTAGAAAGGTCTAACAAACCCACAAATGGCAGGAGTCTGTCGTTTGCAGAGCCACTTTCAAGGGTTGGCTGTCCAAAATTTGATTAAGGAAATGAAAGCCTGGCAGGGATAAACCCTGCACTTCTCCTGACCTTCATCGTGTTTGCCATCACTTTGTCCTAACTTTGCATTCCTATTTTATGGTTATGAATCCCCTGGTTAGAAATGTTTGACAATATTTTCGGCTGTTTGCTTTGGTGGAAGAGTTTGACTCAGCACTGAGAGCAAAAAAAAGAAAAAAAAAGACTTTTCAGACTGAAAACAAACACCTGACACTTTGTCATCTGGTTCCTACCTGTGGCTGCAGTTCTGCTGCTTTTTGGGTGTTTTTTGCTTGGGTATCTCCTGCAGGTCCTGGTAGATTCCTTCTGCAGCTCCTGGTAGATTCCTTCTGCAGGTCCTGGTAGATCCCCTGCCCTTTGTGCTGTGGTGGGATGTTGCTATGTTTTGCCAGAATTGAGGGTGATTTAATTTTAACTATTGAGTTTAGGGAATGGGAGTCTGGAGCTCCTGCACTGATATTTTTTTGTGTGTTTGCCTGTGTCTCCYTCAGCTTCTCAGCCTGATCCCCCTTCAGTGAAAATTTGAATTCCTCTGCCAAAAGCAGACCCATGTTTTTGGGGGAAATAGAAACCCAAAATTGTGTTGGAAAGCAGAGTTCCAGCAATAATCCAAAYGCACAGTTGTGCAGAAGAGTCATCCCACCTCCCTTCCACAGGAATCCTGCTCCTCACTGGAATTYCTTCTAAATTTCAATATTTAGAAGACCATGACTAAGGGATTTCTTCAGCTGCTGTTCAAACCAATGGATTTCAGCTGCTGACAAACACATTGCTTTGAATTATTTAGGTTTGCATTCTTTGGGGGAAGAAAAATACTCTTAATGTACAACTGTGGGTTCAGTGGCACCARTCAGCACAGAGGGAGCTCTGCTTTYCATCTTCAAGACAAATGTGCAGCGAGGTTAAATGGCTGAGAAGTGAAAGGTGGATGAATTCACACTGAAAACACAATCCAAGACTGAGTAGCCAGGGTTGAACCTTCATTCAGAGGGAGCTGCTTTAACCAAATGCAATTCCCTCGCAATTAATTCGTGCCAGTGGGATTATAAATGAGAATAATCACTCAGTGATTTGGGGTGCACCAGATGTGGGCTTTGTCTGCCTGCCTTCAGTGCCCTGKGCTCACGTGGGGATAAAAACTGGTGTTGTAGCTGAGGTCTGCATCCAAAAATTTAATTACTTGACTCCATTTATTCCAATTTCTGCGTAATTTGGGCTCTGGATGGAGGGGATGGCTCTGGAGTGGCATCAGTGGCACTGCTAACTGAGATCTGCTTTATTTGGAGCGTTTAAAATCMCAGCTGGAACTTAAAGATCAATGGATCGGCTTTAATTTTTGAAATGCTGCTTTGGAGGAAAAAAAATGTTTTCTGTTTTCGGGACTTGGAGCTTCTCACTTCTGTAAATCCAGGAGTTCAGGAAACAACTCAGAGAGGTCTCATTGCTCAGCCAAAAGGTTGGAACCCCTTTGCTGTGGCCACAGTGTGGTATTACTCTTCAGGCTCCTTTGTTTTGTTTTATTTGGGTGTTTGTTGTTTTGTTTATTTGGCCTTTTTAACCACTTGATTTCCTGGGATAACAACAAAACRCTTGCTCCAGTGGGAAGAACAAGGAACCCCCGTGGTTCCTTTGGAAGCTCAGCAGCAGTGGAGCGGGAAATCTGCCGAAATGAGCCCAGGTGAACAATTAACACCCCGCGGACGACTTCAATTAACGCCCCGCAATTAACGGCTGGCTGCGGGTCACAGGGCAAGGACAGGAACCTGCCTTTTGGAAAAGCAGAAAATTCTGCTGCGACKGCTTGGAATTGTTCCTCATCCCTTGTGGGGAAAACCCTCAAGGTTTGGAGGCTCCTTCCCATCACTCTCCAAGCACAGGGGAAGGGCAGTTTGGTACAAGCTGGCTGAGGAAAGCCAAATTTGTGCAGGGTGCTTGCTATCATGGAAAAAAAATAATAAATTCCATCATATTTTTGGTCAGGGTGGGTTTGGGCTCCTCTGCAGCCACCCCTGCAGGTGTTGCTGACACGGTGGGATTACAGATGATGCTGGATCTGGTGGAAAACCCAGCAATTCTGGCTTTTATTATTCCATATTGTTTCCCCTCTTGGGGGCGTCACGTGGAATGGAAACCCATCCCTCATGCAGAATTAAAGGAGTTACACAAAGCTGCAAAGGCACACGGGCGCAGCTCACGTTACTTTCGGAACCTTTTTGATGCCACCCTCTCCTCGCATGTTCTGCTTCCTCATGATTTAAAAAACATGATGGGTTGTCTTTTAGCCCCTGCTGAATACATGCTCTGGGAAAGAGGGTGGAAAAGGCAAACCACCCTGGTGGTGGAAAACAATAACAAGGACCCTCATAAACCCCGAATTGACTTAGACCTTGCATTGGGGGAAGGGAACTTTTCCAAACCACGGGACCAGCTGACGTTACCAGAAGGGACTCTAGCAGAAGCACCTAAGAAGAAACCAAGCACAGCCACAAAAGAAACTTTTAATTCCTTTTTGGACAATGAAGCTTTTCACTTCTTCAAGCACAAGCTGCTTTTTTTTTTTTTTTTTTCCTCTCTCTCTCCCTGGAATGAATTGATTTTCTTTCCAGTTTCATGCTCTGTGGGTATTGGGTCGAAATTCATCTTTTACACATGTCTGATGTACATCAGGATGGAACTTTTACCTCGGAGACAAGATGTAACCCAAAAAAAAAGGGACCGAAAATGTGACAAACTGGGGGATTTCTCCTGCCAGCCTTGATGGCACCTGCACATCCTCCATCCAAAGGAACGTGCAGAGAAGAAACAGCCTCTGCTTTTCCCCCACTGGACTAAACTGCCACTTTTCCAGCGGTTTTGTCAGGTTTTTTTTTTCACTTTTGAAGGGAGCTGAAGCAGTCAAGAGTGAATCTACTGCTGTGCCTGTGTCTGGGAGCAGGATTTTTTTTTTTCCCCTTCTTGTCTTCATTCTGTTTTAAAACACCAGATATTTGCTTTTTCAGAACCACTGCCTGTTTTTTCGGGATGTATCATTAGTCAGCAGCCTTGTGCTCCTTTCCCCAGCCCCTGCAGAGAGATGTTGCTGTCAGGCAAAGACATTGCTCTGCCAGTATTTTATTTATTTATTTTTTTTTTTTCCTCCCCAAGGCCATATTTCAATTCCAGAGGCTGATCCTGAGAACTGTTACAAGCTGGAGTCAGTGCTGAGTTGCCAGCCACGTTTGGAGGCAGAATGAGGAGATATTTATCGCTTCCAGTGAAGCTCAGCTCCCTTCCCCTCTCACCCAGGCTCTGTTATCACCTCATACCTTTTACAAACCTTTATTCCACCATACAGCCCACGAAAATTCCTGAAAAAAAAAACCAAAAAACAAAAAAAACCCAAAAAAACTGGTGTAAATACATCCTTAATCTGTATTTCAATGCCAGAGGTTCAACAGCTGGTTCTGATCCTTCCCTTTTCCAGCAGGGAGGGTTCTGAGTGAGCAGCGCTCCCCCAGAAGTTTTACAGMTGTCACTCCTCATCGTGACACGCGGAGAGAAGAGTAATTAGCTGCAACAGCTTAACTGCCTTGCAAACGAGGCAGAGCAGCTCTTTTGAGCTTTCACATCTCACTCRGAGCCTGCGAGAGGCTGAGGAAGCCCCAGGGCAGCTTTGGCTGGCCCTGCCTGGCCAGGAGTTAAAGCTGGGCTTGTATTTTTTTTTGCACGTTTTCAAAAGTGCTGCCAGYCCTGATGTGACAGGGGATGTTAAAATCCAGCTCGCACATCCCAAAGGACTGGCTCCGTGTCCTTGTCACTCCTGGAATGAGCTCCATGGGGAGGGAAAGGGCTGGATGTCTCAGGGTTTGTCAGCCTGGGGATGATAGRGATAAACATTGCTCTTCTGTAGGTTTAAAATCTATTTTAGCAGCAAATTTCAATTTTTTAATGGGTACAGAATGGAGCTGCTGCTCTGGATCCACCTCTGCCTCAGTGGAATATTCCAGAAGCAAAACACAGCTTTTCCTGCCTTCCCTGAAACAGGAGAGCATTCCAAAAGAGCAGGCATTTAAAAAATCCGTATTCTGAAATGATCTATCCGTGATGATGCGCTTGTGGAAGAGGGGTTCGTTCAGTTCTTTGTCTCACCTGGAGGTGGCAATGTGGCAGTGCCATTGTCACACCCGGGGGTTTCTCTCAGGAATACACRCAAATTACATAAAGCCAATAACGCCGAATAAAGCTTGGCTCGTGCTGGCTTTGATAACACAGGGAATAAACACGTTAGAAACATACAGATAATGGAGCTGAAACACAGCTGATTCCACCAAATGAGAAGCTTGGTGAATGGTAAATTAATTTTTTTTTTTTTATTGCACCCGAGCACCCAACAGGTTTTCAGTGCTGTGTGACATCCTCTGGAGTGAATGAGTGACACCAAACACGAGCCCTGTGCTCCTGGGGCTGGGTCACCTGAGCTGGGTTACCTGAGCTCTCAACCTCCCCATCACCTCTGTGCTCCTGAATCAAACAACTGAAATTTCTTAATTTAAAGTCAGCTCAACCCCGGAAGCTTAAAGAAATTTTTCCAGAGCATTTTCTTGCTTGTGATGGAGAGAATTTTTTTTTTTTCCAAAGGGGAAATTAAAAGGTCTTGTGTTTAATTACAGCACTGTGAGAGTGGAGCCAGCTCGGGTAGAACATCCCAGAATGGTTTGGGYTGGAAAGGAGCTTAAATCCCACCCAGTGTCACCCCTGCCATGGCAGGGACACCTCCCATTGTCCCAGGCTGCTCCAAGCCCCATCCAACCTGGTCTTGGGCACTGGGAATTCCATCCCATTCCTCATTTCTRTTTCATTTTCACCTGTTTCCAGGAGTTTTCCTGTGGGTTATCACCATCACCTTCAATCCCCAAATGGAGGGGTTAATGTGGGGGGAGATGGACCTGGTCTCTTCCAGCCCACAGGCAAAGCTGGGCAGATATTTTCAGATATTTTGGGGTTTCTATTCCCCCCAAAAATCCCAGGTTTGTTYATACCCAGTTTATTCATCTGCACTCACAGCAAAAGGAACTCAGGATCCTCCACACTTGCATCTGAGCAGGCTTAAATGCAGACAAATCCCCTCAGGTTCTCCGGATCATTAAGAATACAAGGGAAGTGCTGGATGATATAATTTGGGAACCCACTTCTGCRGGGAGCTCTGGGGATTCAACAAATGTGATTGCAAAAAAAAAAAAAAAAAATTCTTTTCCACGGGAGACAATGTCTGCATACTGAACACAAAGGGTTTGCTGACTAAAATGTTCTGCCTTCCAGCACTGCTTTAAATTCCCCTCTGGGATCAAGACATCTGAGTTTGGTAAACTGGTTTTTTGGGGTTTTTTGTTGGTTTTTTTGGGTTTTTTGGGGGGTTTTTTTTGGGTTTTTTTTGTTTTTTTCTGCTCCAGCTTGGATCTCTCTCCCTCCGTTTATTTCCCTTCCTCCAGTGCACCCTGCTCTGTTCCAATCCCTGTGCTGACAGGGAGGTAAACGCAGTCTAAGCTGTCACTTCCCCGTGTTGCAGAGTGCTGAATAATGCATTTAACACGCTGTCACGCTGTACCTGCACCGTGCCAAACGTCTGCAGCCCTCGGAGCTCTTTGTTTTCCAGGCTCTCCTTGCTCCAGCACCTCAGCCCTGCACACACACACACACCCAGGGAAAGGACAGAGCAGACACTCCACAAATAATCTGAGTGACCCCAGCAAATGAGAGAGGATGGTTTTTCCCCTTTCGTGTCGCTGCCCTGCTGTGTTGTTTTCCTACCTTGGGAGGAGAAGGGGAAGATCAGCTCCGATGCTCACAAGGCTCTGTGCTGTATTTTTAGTTCTGTCACAGCTGTTTATGTCACCCTGGATGCGCCACCGCATCACACTCGGCTCCCCAGCTCCTCAAACGGTCTCTTTAATACCTCAACCCGCTCTCCAGGTGTGATTAATTGCACTTTTCCAGGTCTACCTGTGCTGTTTGAAAAGCTGACTGCTCGTGTGGAACACATCCCCCTCCCCAGCATCCTCTACTTGCTGTGATTTCACACACAATTCCAAAAAAGAGGCGTTTATTGCATGGAAAGGGCTTTAAAAAGCCTTGATGTCCCATAAAACGTGGCCCCATAAAGTCAGGTGCAGAGGAATCCTTTACCTCTCCTTTCCCAAACATAAACTGAGCCTTTGTGGCTCAGSTTCACCCACGGGAAGGCAAAATCCCAGGTTCTTCCAGAGTGTGGCTGTTGGGGCTGCTCGGGAAAGGGAGAGCTGATATCCAGTTACCAAGTGCCTCRTTTGGACACATTTGGTTAATTTGAAAAGCAAATGAAGGAAGGGCCTAAACCATCTGCCTGACGCCGTGCTTCTGTTCCTGATGAGGATTTCYTGCCAGCTCTGTGCCATCCAAGCTCCACTCGAGGAAAAAAATGGAGAAGGTGCAGGAGAAATTCAGCTGCTGTTGGGCCTGGGCTCTGTGTGGCTGAGGGTGTGAGGAGAATTCACTGCTGTCATCTCTGGGCCTGGTATTTCTGGGTCTGAGAGATTTTAGCCTGCTAATTTGTTCCCAAGGGAAAAAATTCTCAAGGAAAGCTTCTTCTCAAAACAATCTTGGCAAAAAACTCTCCTTCCTCAAAACAATCTTTCTCCAGGTGGTGTTTTGCTGTTTCTCCAGTTTAACCAGTGGGGTTAGAGAGGTGTGGGTTCCTATTTACCAATCATGTGAAGTCTGTATGGGAACACCTTAAAAAAAAGTAATAAAAATTACAGAATAAAGCTTTTGTACTTTTTGCCTTCTGAAATATTGTATTCTTTTCTCTTTCTTTCGTGTCCTACAAGGACAGTCATCCACAGGAGTACAAAAGCTGGATAAACTCTTGTTAATCTTTTTACACTTGGTTAATCGCAGCAATTGTCACCTCCCAGTTGACTTCCAACGGTTTAGTCCAGGATGTGGCTTRGACAAGTGCTCAACTCCATGTCCTATCCCTGAGGAAGTGCAAAAGAATGCTCCTGGGGCTGTGGTCCAACCACCCTGATATTCCTGAGCCCAGACCACCAGGAAAGCGAGTGCAGGATGAGAGGGGTGACTGGAGGATCARCTTTCAGTTTAGGGTAAATGATCAAAATCAAAATCAAGACAGATAAGGAGAAGACAACAAGGAAATGATTGCCATGGGATGGTGTTTTTCACCCTACAAGAAGCACCAGGAACTAGAGAGCAAATGGGCTTCAAAATAAAATGGAAATAATGTCTAAGAAAACCAGAGATTCAACYGTGGGRCYTTTGCAGTTGGTGCTGCAGCRGTTKAAGATGAATTCCAGCCAAGGTGAAGGGATTTCCTGGAGGACACATGCCAGCGTTCCTCCTGCCATCTCCAGCTCTGACAAAACGCAGCCCYCTGGCCGTTCCAGGCTGGTGACAAATCTCTGCACACTTGTCCTTGATTGCATTGCTCATGGAGCATCCAACACCAGATAGACGGGGTTAGGTGACCTCCAGCTGGATTTGCATTCTCATGGGGAGGAGTGCCTGATCACTGCATTGTTCCTGTTGTCTGCTGGAGCTGATGGCTCAATCTGGAATGGACAGCTTTTTCACTTGGGCTGTGAAGTCTGAAAGCCTTTTAAAAAGCCTTGCACRGCGTTTGGTACAAGAGGACTTTTGAAATGCAGGTCATTGTTGTCTGTGCTGAGCTCTGGGTATTGAATAGGGATGCATTTCCTCTTCAGAAAATTCTATTTATACYGCAATGATGCTTCAGGCCAATTTCTGTATCATTTCTGTGCATTTATCTTTGTTGATGATGCTTTATTTGAAGAAGTCTGTCTTTATATTGTCAGTGGCTTAATGATGAGGATCAGAGCTCGAGGATTTGCGGAGGAAAGGAAGTGCTTGACAGGCACTGCTGAAATTGTTTAGCCAATCTTTCATTTTAACAATAGGGAAATAAAACAACCCAAGTGCAGAAATAGATATTTCTGAAGCAGAACATAATGCTCATCAGCATAGATAAACAGAGAGRGGATTGATGAGTTTTAGAACTGTGTCAAAGACTCCTGCTCAAAAGCCACAGCAGGAACAAGTGGAGCAGGCTCCTCCTGCACCTCTTCTGTTCCAGGGTGGATTGAAAGGGGTTTATTGGAAAAGGATTTTTACCTGGAAATGGGAGCCTGAGGTGGCTTTTCCCTGCCTGTTCCCTGCTCTGCCAACTCCGTGCCCTTTGGCTCAGGCTCCTGTGAAGGAAGATAATTTGCTGGTGGTCACGAATTTCGCTCCTMAACCCTGAAATGTGGGAGTCTCAGGAGACAGGAGTGTCACCTCTGCCAGAGCAGAGCTCCCAGATGCTGGGGTGAGGGATGAGCCTCCGGGGGAAGATCCCAAAGGGGAGATGCCCACGATGTTCCTGTCTGATCACAACAAATTCCCTGCCATTTGCAGGTRTTTCACTGCAGGGACTGATGCTTTGATCAGGCCTCCAGAGCTCCTCCAGGAGCTCCAGCAAAGACACAAAAAAAGGTGTTTAATACTAACTCATTCATGTCTATTAATGAACCAGAGTGTGAGAGCAGGGTTGGAATGACACAATTCCTTTTTCTCCCCCTTATATTTGCCTACCCAACATTGCAGTCACTGCCTGCACCACTGAGCTTTGCCTCTTCCCTGTGAACAAACCCGAGTTTGGTTCTCCCCAGCATGAGAAGGTGCTGATTTCCAAGGATTTCCCTGGGCCCACACAAT
>CADDXX010000628.1:217229-231484 GCA_902810485.1 Alauda arvensis
GGTTTCCCACACAGCATCAACCAGGGCTTGCCACAGCTTCAATAATGGTGTGGAGTTCAATCCCTGGAGCCAGCAGGGATYGTCCCAGACTGAGCTGTCCTTCTTAACAAACAAACCTTTCACAGACCTGGCTGTGCCTGACCTTCCTGCCTTTCTAGGCTGTCTGCAAACCTGKGCATTTCTCTGGCTGTGTCTCACAGCAGCTCTCCTGAAGTTAATAACTTCTTTGTGCAAGAATCATTCCTGYGCTGGATCCTGGAGTGTTCCCCCTTCCTCCTTTCCTCCCTCTGCGGTTAATTARACACAAAAAAGTGATGGTTTGAAAGAGGCTCGTTAGGGATCTGAGGAACTTCGGGGGCTGGTGGATGTTCTGTACCTAATTGAGAGTCCCTGATAAACGTGCTCCAACCTCGTCTGAGTGCCACAGGAATGGAGAAGTTTCTGATGTGCCGAGGGCTGGTTTCGCCACAAATCAATGTTTGCACACCGCGTCTTGTAGGAGGCGGCGAAACAAATCTGTTGTTTGTGAACCTTGGTGGGGAAAGCTGGGAAATAAGAATGCCTTGAAAATGAGATTACAGATGGCATTAGCAGTGACCTGCTCRAGCACCAGCCTCTTTTGGCTGTAAACACTTCGAGAATATCTGTCATTAATTTATACTTTTGCTAATGGGAGAGGGCTGGAGCTGAGTGCTTCCTACGACAGCAATTTTACCCTGGAAAACACAAACCTAATGAAAACCTCCCTGTGGTGATTTGCCAGTTTAAATTAGATGTTTTGATAAGGCCAGAAAATGTAATTGAGACTTGTGTAATTTAAATTAACAGGGAAGATACCAGGTTGATTTGATGCGTCTGAAGTACTTCAGGGCTGTTTATTTTGCTGGTTTCACAGAGGGTTTGTTTGCTTTTTACTTGCTAATAGGGGAKGTTTTGAAGTCTGGATGGTTTGGGTTTCCAGGGGAAAGGCAACTTCTGTTTTTAAAATAAACAGAAACCCATCCTTTTCTTGCAGAAGGGGAAGTTTGCTCGTTCTTTGCTTCTGTGCTCCATCCTTGGAGCAGGAGAAATAAATCCTGGTGCTGYTCACGTTCTTGTCAACCAGCAAAGCCTCTGTTTATAAAGACAGAGCAAAGGAAAACCTTGGCTGAATTTGCCCAGCATTCAAAAACTGCTGGAGATGATGTGGTTAACTGAAAGATGAATCCATAATAATATTAATTAAAATTAAAGTTTTGAGGACTTGACTTTCTCCCAAYATAAAACAGTGCTGAGTGATGAAGTCCAGACACTTGCTAGTGTGGTAGGAGAAATCAGCCAGCACCTGAAATGTGATTGCAGGGAGCAGCAAAACATTCTGCAGCAAGAAAATTGGCATTTGCATGTCTGACTTGAGGGGAGCTCGGGGGGCACTGAAGGCCAGCAGTGGCTACAGGATGAAACTCCTGACCTTCCTCAACTCAGCTTAAGTTTGTGTGGCAAATTAAACACTGCCCACTTGAGTCTTTATTGTATTCCAGATGCCACCCCAGAGCATCAGCCTGGCACAGAGGAGTTTTGCCTGGCATGGAGAATTTTACCTGGCAGAATAATTCTGTGAATAATTGGGTGGTGTTTTTCCTAACCCAGTCACAGACATGGTAGSAAAGCAGCCCTGGATTYTGGAAATGCCARCAYCARAAAGAAATATAATATATTTATTATGTTTACAAGAATTTCTGGTKGCYTGTGGAGTCCTSACCAATGATTCCTGTGAAGGTATTGGCAGCTGGGTCYCCCCAAATCCYCAGTCACACAATTCTATCACTTCCTGCAATCCATCCTTGCACCAYGCACAYGCTGATGTTCTTCAGCAAGAGAGGCAGCTTTCACAAAGCTTTTCTTGGTGTTTAAAAACAAMAATAACAAAAAACCCCAGCTCTGCTCAGCTGCTGAAGGTCAGTGTACAACGGCATGACATCGGATATGACACCACTGCTAATCTAATCAGGGAAAAACAGATGTGGGAAGCTCCCACGATTTCCTGCTTATTAGGATTAGATTTGTCCTGTGATTAGGAGTCTCTTTTGCCTTCTGGAGATATGGATGCTCAGACAATACTCCTAAAGATGCATTGGAGAGTTATTAAGAGCTGGTTTGTCAGAGCATCGTCCCTATCTGCTGTTGGCATTAATTTATTAATGAGATAAATGTTATCCCCTTCAGAAGTAATTAGGACAACTGTTTTATGTGTGCGTGCATCCCAGACAAGTATGAAAACGCTACAGATCTCATAATCTTTGCCATTTATTTCTGAAGACAATTAACTGGGTTAAACAAACTCTCTCTTATGAGAGACCAGGGAGGCCAGACCTTCAAACAGTGCCTGGCTTTATTCATTATTTACCATTTAACATCACTCATCTGTTTCTATTTCCAACGTCTTCTTTTTCATACTCCGTTGGATTTTTGTTTGAATATCTTCCAGGGCTAAACTCCTCCTTAAGCCTCTCCACTTAGGAGAGCTGACATTTCTCGTGGTGCAAGACTGCAGAGCTCAGTTTAATTAGCACTTGTACGGTGGTTACAAATCGTAAACCTCAGCTGCACCTTGAGTGGGAGAAGGGACTTAAAAATCTCATTCTTCCCGTGAATTTATGGTGTGCACTCACACATTCCTTCCCTACAGCTGTGCCAGGCAGGGTATTTATCCTTTCTTGGTGCCCAACAGTGTCACCGTTATCATCAGCCTCTGCACAAGAAGTGCCAAAGGTTCGTTAATTTTAAAACCCAAGCGCAGACGTGGTTGGGGATATAAAAGCTGCCAGAAGGAGTGGCCAGGTGAGCGTGGAGGCACACCAGGGGTGGTTATCAGGATCCCCAGGACTCCCATCTGGCCAGAGGAGCTCTCCAGGAGCAGATGTTTCACTGCCTTCTCCCGGCGTGGCGCAGCTGCTGCCGCRGCCTCGGCAGCGCCGGCTCCTCGCGTTTAACGGGGAAACCCCAGGTGGAAGGCAATGGTGTCTGAAAATGAACTCCARACAGCAGCCTGCTGGAAATGGGGCTGGTTAAAAGGAGCAGAAATGATTTCTGGTGGTGTTCGAATGCACCTGCTGCTGTGATGCCATCCCAGACTTGTGTTCATCCAGATTGTGCCTGTCCCATCTCCTTCCCTGGGAACAGAGCTGGTGTGGGATTGATATTTCTGGGTCTGAGAGATTTCAGCTTTTTAACTTGTTCCCAAGGGAAAAAAATTCTCAGGAAAGCTTCTTCTCAAAATAATCTGGGCAAACAAATTTATTCCTCAAAACAATCTGGGCAAAACAACTTTCTTTTCTCCAAACAACCTTTCTCCAGGTGGTGTTTTGCTGTTTCTCCAGTTTAACCCCTGGGATTAGAGAGGTGTGGGTTCCTATTCACCGATCATGTTAAGTCTGCATGGGAACACCTTATAAAAAGGTAGTAAAATTAGAGAATAAAGCTTTAGTACTTTTTGCYTTCTGAAATATTGGAGTCTTTTATCTTTCTTTTGTGTCCTACAGCTGGGGTGGAGCTCTTGTGATAAGACTGCATTTTCTTCATGCAGGAGAAGCCAATTCTTTATCAGCACAACTCATTTTATACAGTTYTGACAGACCTTGTGTGCAACTTTCATTGGTTAATAACTTTCTTGCCAATCACTCTATTGGTTAGTAAAAGATATTTTACTTGTCCATCAAATCTCTCAATTCTTGGRTTGTTTACATATTTYCTTTACTGATTCTCATGGASAAAYCCATTGTTRTTGCAGGTGCATTTGTTYYTYARCCCAGGAACRGTTATTGTGCTAACCAGATCTCACACCAAGATTGTTTTGGCATAGGAACTTGCAAATTCCTYAAAAGTGACGGGCTGACTTTGGCAATCAGAGCAGGCCTGATTTTCTGAGGCCTTTCTTTTATAATTCTTTTAGCTGCCACSACATGGAGCTAGGAGGGAAGAAGGATTTTAAGTAACTTCTGTGGCCTAAATCCCCATTTCTTTTGCTGCTCCCTGGTGATGCCGCTCCAATATCCACCCATTCCCCCGAGGGAAGGCTGGAACCAAAAGATGGAGCTGCTTAAGGCTGGAACCCAAAATGATGGAGCTGCTCAAGGTCTGCCAGGTTTGAAACCMAAAGGAGGGAGCTGCTCAACATCTGCCAAGGCTGAGCCCAGCGGGATGGGGCTGCTCGAGGTCTCCTGGGTGGTCACAAGTCTCGAGCTGAGTGCTGCTGTGCTCTGAGGAGCAGAGCTCACTGAAATGGCAGCACAAAACACTTCATCAGCCTCCTTCCATCAGAGAAGGACAGGGCACAGGTGGCGAATTCTGCATCCCCCTTCTCATTCCTGGTTCTTGAGGGCAAGGGCTGCAGGGCCAGACCCCTGCACTCTGCTAAGATTGAATCCTCAGCAGGAAYTGCATCCGCTGCACTCCGTTGGTTTTACTTTGGTTTAACAGACCATAAACAATTTGTTTATATAGACAGCTTTTCACCTTCCGCAGTGAATCATCAGCGAGCTCTCCTGGGATCAGTCCCGACTCYGGTTGCTGCTTTCCGTTTATATTCCAGGCTTGGATGATTTAGATCATCAGCATTTCCATCTGAATTCCGAGGCAGCTGCTTTATGGCCTTTTCCTTGCACGAAGGATCCTACTAAAAATCTGCATTATGGGCCTGGCAGATTAAGATTTGCTTTGAAACCCTTTGATATAAAGTCGAGAAGAGAYGTTACGACCTGTTTGCCACAGGGAGGAGAACCCCAGTCCATCAATGCTCAAACCACAGGCACCTCTCTCCTGATTTAATGGGGATTATGATGAGCTCTCACTCTGTATGTGCTGAAAGGAAGGAAAATGTGAGGTGCTGCACACAGAGCTCAGAGACTTTGGGAAATGACCCAAAGGGCTGAGGAGGTGCCCTGAAGGTGACCCAGTGACCTTGTGGGAAAGCACAGCCAAGGGTTTTTTAGATAAGAACTGGAATTTTGGGAGAATCCGGGATGAGGCACAGCCCAGACCTCCTGAGAAGGGCAGCCTGGGCTTCAGGAGTGGCTGGAAGCAGAGAGAACGGAAGAAAAACCTCCTTTGACTTTCACTTTAGTTTTTAGTCCATCTGCATATTATCCCACATGGCAAGGGTGGCACAGGATCCTCAGCTCAGCCAAAGAGTTTGTCTCTAGTTTTAATTCTTAGATATTTTAATTACCTTTTTAGTTTCACATCTTGAGTTGGAAGCACTAAGTGTGATTACACCTCCAGTGGCTGAAGGACCCCAAAGTGCCCCCCACTCTTCACATTTCCATCAGTTTTTTTGGGAGGAACCTCTCCTCCTCCTGGAGGCCAAATAATGTTTGAATTTGGATGGACGGCATCCCCCCTGAAGTGTCACTGAACTCTCAGGGTGATTTCCYTCGCAGAAATAACTCAGATTAATTTAATCCAATTTTAAACCACAGCCCCTGTGGTTGGTTTTAACCTTAGAGGGAGGGAGATGCTGCAGCTGCTTTGTTGTGAAAAATCCTGGGGAAAAAACAGTGAAATTACTCCTTGAAACTGCACCAAATGGACTTAATTCAAATGAAGCCTTGGAAGGGACTGCTTTTTCCTGTCGAGGTGTTTATTTAAAAAAAAAAAAAAGTACTTTGGAGCAAATAATTCATTATCCTCTCACCTTGCATTTGGTGATTGCTAATAATAGGAGTCCACTTGGAGAAGCAGTTGGCTTTTTCCTTCATTACATATACATAGACCCAAAGAATTTTTTATACTCCAGTAAACATAATTTGTAGTTCATGACATGTTATGAGTTTCTCGTTGTATGAATGTCTTAAAATGAATTTATAAATAATTTTTATGGTTCAGTGAGAAAAGCCATTAAGGTGTTTTAAATGTTTGGAAGTGCAGGAGTTGAAAGAGTGGGTTGATAKATGGGGTGCAGTGGGAGTGTGGAGCTGTGCAGGAATGCTCCAGAGGAAATCTAGAGGGCTTCAATGAAAAAATTATTAAAATTACTCCAGGTAGAAAGAGTGCAGAAGAGAATTTAAAGGTGAAGGGACATGAAAAACGTTCCAGTAATAATATCACAGTGTTCACTCACTTCCTGTGATCTACTCAGATCAAGGTAAATGTTAGATTCATTTTAGGTGTTTAAATAAATCTGTGAAGGTCTGCAAATAATTTGYCTGCCCAGGCATTGTCCCTCCCCCACACCTTGGAGCTGTTTAGTCTRAGAAATGCCACTTGTGACCCTGCAAAAACGTGATGGTGGGGCTCCAGGCTTGCCCTGAATTTCTGAATTATTCTGGACAACAGAAAAAACAAAAACAAAAACAAAAAAAAAAAAACAAAAAACAAAAAAAAAACCCACAAAAAAACAACTGCATTGTGTGACTCCTGGGATCCTGGAGGTGAATTGCTCTCCCTGAATTTCCCTTTTTCCCTTTTCTCCTCTGGCATGAGAAGCACGGTGCTAAATCCAGGGGAATGGGTGGAAGTTGAGTGTGGCACCGTCCCTGCTGAACTCCAGCAACTCTCTGCAGTGCATCACTCCATCACTTCATTTCGAAGAAGAGCAACTTCTCTCAGCTCTAATTGGCTCCCACGTCCCAGGGCAAGGTCTCTTAACTATTTTCCTGTGTTATTTTTAATTAACTTGGAACGAGCGTTTGTGCGGAGAAGTCTCAGTGCAAACGTGCACAAGCATTTTTATACCTCCCTCCAGCTGCCAGCCTCTGCAAGGCAGGGAGTTTGTTCCATTCTTGGCTGTTCCTGCCCAAATTTCCTGGGAAATGTGCTGGGACCAGCCCAGGGGGCAGCTGAGGGACCAGGGCTGCAGCAAAGGGATGAGCACCAGGTTCAGAGCATCCCTGGATCCCACGGAATTCCAGGAGAATGTGTAATTACAAGGGCAYGGAGTGACAGGGAGTGGCTTCAAACTGCCAGAGGGCAGGGATGGATGGGATATTGGGAAGGAATTTCTCCCAATGAGAGGGTGGGGAGGGGCTGGGATGGAATTCCCAGAGGAGCTGGGGCTGCCCCTGGATCCCTGGCAGTGCCCAAGGCCAGGCTGGAGCACCCTGGCACAGTGGGAGGGGTCCCTGGGGATGGCTCTGGGTGGGATTTCAGGTCCCTTCCCACCCAAACCATTCCAGGATTCTTGGATTGGATTTTCCCATCCCTCTGTGGGTGCTGCAGGAGCAGCCCTGGACACTGGGAATGTGCAGGGCAGGAGGGACAGGACACAGGGAATGGCTTCAAAGTGACCCAGGGCAGGGATGGGGGGGATTTTGGGCAGGAATTCCTGGCTGGGCTGGAATTCCCAGAGGAGCTGGGGCTGCCCCTGGATCCCTGGAATGTCCAAGGCCAGGCTGGAGCGCCCTGGGACAGTGGGAGGTGTCCCTGTCATGGCAGGGGTGGCACTGGGTGGGATTTAATGTCCTTCCCAACTTAAACCATTCAGGATTTTATCATTTCTAGGCACTATTTATTTAATTGTCAAAAGCAAATTACTCARTCTCTTCACATTATCGTAGCCACCAGCTAAATGGCCCCATAAAGCCCAAAAACTGGTTATTGGTTATTTCAAACAGTGGTTGTGAAGGTAATCTGTGACTCAGGGAATAAACTGGGCATTTCCAGTCTATTGCTGATAAACTGAGAGGGAAATTCATCCTCCTGAGGATTAAAATGTTGTAATTGATGAGAAATTCTGTGTAATTGCAYGTGTCATTAACTTAAACAAATAACCAAAAAAATAAACCCCCACACAAACCCAACAACATCAACAAAATAGTATTTTTTGCAGARCACTTCCCTGCTGGAGAATGATGCCACGAATATGCCCATTTTGACAGAGAACCCAGAAGTGGCTCCTGGTTCTGCTCCATCCCCTGAGCTCCCTCTTTTCAGAYCCCAGGGGCTGAGACGCCTCAGGTGTGCAGACATTTGGAAGGTTGGCTCAGGGGCTCTCCCTGAAGCTGCCAGTGAGTTTCTGGGTTGACTTTTCCTTCCAGGAGGCACTTCCCTAAATAATCCATCTTCCACTCTGGGATTGCCATGACAACAGTTCGTTTGGAATTACAAAACAATTAGCTGTCAAACCCCCCACGGAATCCATCTCTCCATGTGAATCTGTGCCAGGAGCCAGGTAAAAACTTCAGCACCTTCACTTTGGGGGGGTTAAAAAACCCTGCTGCTGCCTGCCATGATTTGATGGAGAATGGCASTGAAAAGCTCCCAAAAGTCTTATTTAGATAGAAATGCTCAATTCCCCCTTGGATGTGYGTCCTGTAAGAAAGTGCTTTTGTTTTTTTGTTAAAACTGAAAAGACAATAAACACCTGCTTTGTCCCATCCCAATTCCTGCACAATCAGCTTTAGCAGGAAATTATCATTTTGCCTTTTAAACCCCATTATTGTGCAGCTYCTCAAATATTTCATTTTCATAATGAACACGTTCCAGTGTCATCATGGAGGAAGTTGGGATTTTGCAAATCCCTCGTTGGGCTTGAAAAGCTGCTCCCCCAATTTCAGGGATGTTTGCCTGCGAGCAAGGCTTGAAAACGAGGAGCTTTCTCTATTGCTGGAATTCCACAGTAAATGTCAGCATGAATAGAATTAGAATTTTTTATATATCACCACCCCTCTCTTCTGCTGCAAGTAGGCAGCAAAATGCATATGCTGGCTGRTGGCAAAATGTCACTGCTCTGTCACGAGCACTTGTGGGTCTAATCCAGGTGTGGGGGTGATATTTTCTCTGCTAGAGGTCACTTTGGAAAAGGGCATGGAGGGAGGAGGGAAGGGAAAAGGTGTTCTGTGAGCTGGAAATGATGGTAGAAATCCTGCCTGCGCTCCGAGGCTGCTGTTTGGGGGGGTGTTGGTGGAATTGAACAGCGAGTTTCTGCTTAATAATTAAATAAATTGGAATAGAAATGCTTTTCACTCAGGTGGAGTGGCCCTGTGGGAGCAGGGGCTGCTGCCTCAGTCGGAGATGTCTTCATGACTTGCAAGGGCAAGTTTGTCAAAGCTCTGTTTTTGCAGTTTAATGTGCAGTTTAACCTGCAGGTAATTTTTTTTTCTTTTTTTTTTTGCATAAAAATGTGAGCTGGAGAAATGAATCTGGGCAATTTTTCGTKGTGAACTGTTCAATTTTGGGTGATTGCATCAGAATGCAGCGAAGTTTCACCGAGTGAATGAAGTTTAAATTGAATTTCCCATGAACACTTGAAGGATGTCAGCAGCAGGCTGAGGGTCCCTTGGTCTTAATTGGGATAGTCTGATAAGGAAAATTTTATTCCACATGTAGATTTAAAAAGAAATTACAGCAGGAGGTAATCTGAAAGACTCCAACACTCTTTTTTATCCTCAACTCAGCCTTTTCTTTTCCGAAGCACAGATAAAAATCAATAAACAATTATATGCTATCACATTGTCAACTAATACAATTTCCTTCTCTTTAAGGCAGTTCCTGCACAAATGATATGTGGGACCATATTCTGTATTCCTAAGGAATATTTTAAGAGTAATGGCATAACCAGGTTAAGGAAATTCTGGCATGCAGGAAGGATTTGAGTCKGTATCAATGGTATTGGATATTCCATTGTAATGTTTTAGAAAAATAAAAAATTCCTATGAAATGTGGATGTTCCTACGTGTTAAATTAATAAATTAATTAACCTGTTAAGTTTCAGGAGTCTAACATATTTGGAATGCCATGAAGGAAAACGTTCTGATTTAATTTTAAAAAGCAAAATAAAGCAATGAACAACGTAATGATTGAAAGCAGGCTCGGAATTCAGCTTTGGTTTGGATTAACTGGGAATAAATCAACTATCACTATTAATTAATGGCTACAGAAATAACCTAATTGGAGAACCATTTGCTTGAAATGGTGAAGCAACAGAAGTGCAGGTGGTGCCTCTCTTCTAGGGCTGGCTCTGCCTGAGGTGACCCTGCCACGATCTGTAGGTTGAGGACACACACAGACCCCGGTGGGTGCAGGAGTGGTGGAATCCTTCCTGCTGCAGTTGGAAAAAGAGGCTGAGTCCTTTGGGGGTCTGAGTTCTCAGGGTTTATTGAACCTGGAAGGTCAACTCACCCCGAGAGGGACTGCCCAAAAGGAGCCCCTCTCAGGGGCGTGCAACACCTTTTAACAGGGGGAGGGACAGGAACAACAAACCAATCAGGAGGGATCGGGGTGTGGTTACAACTGGGATAGACATTAACTGGGAGCAATGGGGAGAACCCGAGGGAGGGACAAACATGTAACATGTAACAAACATGTAACATGTAACAAACATGTAACAACCAATCACCAAGAAGAACTGGGAGAACTTTCCAGAACAAGGGGGCAGGTTTAAGGGAAATGGGTGCCAGGGGAGGGCACAGGGGAGATGGACAGGAGCTCAGGGAGGGCACATCAGGGAGGCRGAGCAGGCAGAACCAAGGGCAAACAGCAAAAGGGGTTAGCTTGGAACAAACCAATACAAATAGAAAATCACAAACCCCAACGCAGAAGCACACGTGTGGCAGGAAAGTTATAGAAATTTTACAGGTTACTTCAAAGCAGGGAGGATCATCCTCCCTGTGGTGCCTCAGTGTCCTTGCTGTGATCAAGAACCAGCGGCAAAATCTCTTTGCAAGATCAGGCCCAGGTGGGGTGAGATTTTTTAAAGCAGATTTAATTTATTGGTGAACAAGGAGGGCCATAAACCCAGTCCCTTCAAGGTTAACGTGCTCCTCGGGTATCCAGCAGTGAAGCTGAGTGAAYAATCCAGAACTAATTGCTTATTTAATTGCACATCCTTTGTACGGGAGGCAGTKGAAAGATTCCTGACAGCTTTGGGTTTCTCCTGCTTTGAAGGAACCTGTGAAATTTCTGGATCTGTCCTGCCACATGTGTATTTGTGTTGTTTCACAAATGGAATTGTGACATCTGTGCTGTCTCACCCTTCTCATGAGACTGAAAATGGAATGAAAATCTTTAAAATCCCTCTCMCAAGCCCTGTCTCTGGGTCAGAAAAGAGGGTTTTGCTGGCACTGGATGATCTTGAAATGCCYCTTCCAGCCCAAACCATTCTGTGATAAAATCATGATTTTATCCATGGTTTTATTCATGAGCAGGAAGAAAAGCTGGCACTGCGTTGGTTTCACGTTTCCATTTTAATCCTTAGAGACCTAAGAAATTTCTCCCTGGACTCACCATGCTCCTCARGGATCTGACACCTTCCTTGGCACTATTTCAAACCCAGGAGAAGCTCCTTGGCTGCTGCAAATTGTGACAGGGATTGATGAGTTTCCTCATCCAGAGGGACCACGTGGATCTCAATATCCTTCATGTCCAGGGACATTGAGGTGTTTGGGACACATTGGGATTTCTGCTACGTTTTTAAACCATTTTTATTCAAGGCAGCATGAAGAAAAAGCRGATTTGTGACTGAGTTTAGCAGTTTGTGTGCTTCAATAAAGGGAAGCAGGGCCAGGCAGACCAATTACCCCCTCCAACACCTTCAACRGATCACATTAAAAATGAAGAGTCAAGTTTTCATGGCTTAAAGGGGAGAAAACTCTGATTTGAATTCGAATAAATCAGCAGCATTAATGTSTTTGAGAAATGAGTTTAATGATGTATTTAAAAACTATTAAATTAATGTTTCTCATTAGTGGCACAGCTTAATCATTCTTTGCAAGCAGAGGGAGGAAAGTAAAGCAATATCGTAAAAGATCAAATAATGATTCAAAATTAATTAAAGCAGCATTGTATAAATCAGGTAGCTTCAATAAAAACACCACTTCAGCATTCAGTTCTTACAGGCAAAATTAAAAATAAAAAATGCCTTAATTAGTGCCTTTCCATTCCATCCACCTGACCTATTTATTTTTAATYGAGCCACGGGGTGCTAAGCACGCTGTGAAAGTGCTAATTGCAGCGGTAAACTTTTTAACATCTCCCCCTGGACTCGATACCTTGTTTTGTGGGAAGAATATCTCGGAATAATGTGGAAAATTGGCGTCTTGCTGYGCTGGGAGCTGCTGCTGCCTCCCCTCTGCAGCTCCCGACCTGTTTCATGTTGTGCAAACACCTCGTGGCTCTGCTGCCTCCAATTTGCTTTGGCTGTGTCGAGGYTCAGCCTGTGAATTGTGCTCTGGGAACTCGTTAGAACTCTTTGAGTGACRGCAGTGAAAGGGCTGGTGGTGTTGACTTTAAAAATTTGTGAAGTTCARGCTGCTTGACCGGGCTTTTATGGGAGACCAGAGTGTCCCTCTGGGTGTCCTGGATGGGCAGGAGCCKGGACAGGGGGGTGGATCCTCCCTGGGCTGTGTCAGAGAGTGGTGGCTTTTGGTCTCAGCCCGTGGGAAGCACTGCCAGGGCTGTGTGAGGATTTGGAGRTCACAAGGGTTTGATTGGTGTGGTTTTTGTTGTGTCACTGGGTGAGAAAGTTGGGTTTTAGATTTTTCTGTATAGATATAATGGGGCCAAGATGGAGGCAGATCAATGTGATAAAGTCACATTTTCCTGTCTTYCTTTTCCTCTTCCTCTTTGCAAAGGGTGATGGGTTTTTAGGATTGGTAAAGCTAAAATTTCACTGACATGGATTTTAGTTATTGGTGTTTAGAAAAAAACAATGCTAACGTAGTTTAGAGTATAAAAGTCCAGGCACTGTCGTGGGCAGAGGAGAATCCATCTTTCCAGCTGCCTGTGAACTTCACGCTGGACAGAAAGAACTTAGAGATGAGATTTCTAAAATAAACATCTGCAGTCCACAACCCAGATGTTCTCTAATTCCTTCTTTCAAGCACGTGAAAGAAGAAAGATTTACACTGCTGGGGTTAATTTAATTTACACTGCTGAGATAACTCCGACAGGCTTTTAATGAATTATGCCTTTTACATTTTATTTGTGCCAATGTTCCTCTTTGCACTGAAGTTTCCTTGTGATCCTACAAGCAGTTGTGTTGTCCTTTTCTTCCCAAAAGTGTCCTCAGGTCCCTGGGAAGCTGATGCTGGACCCAAGTGCTTCTGGAAATCTCTCCTCTCATGGTTTTTTATTTTGGAGATTTGGGAAGAGRGGTCCTGATTCCTCAGGGAAGGGCAGGGCCAAGATCCAGACCTCTGAGACTCTCTGGGATTATTCCTCCTGCAAGGCTCTATAGGAACACTTCTGTTTGCTGCAGACAGCTTKTTAATTCAGGAAATAAAAAGAAAATAAAAGGAATAAATCCCCCAGGAATAAAGTGCTGTTAGTTCCTTGTGAAATCTCAGGAATATCACCTGTCTCTGTTATTTCTCTGTTTAATTCCTGCAWTTTTTYTGGAGTTTCTRTGCATTTCCTCCAGYCCTCTCTGCTGAGGCATTTCTCACAAAGCTCCTCTCTCAGCAGTGAGTTATTTATGATGCTCTGRAGGTGCTTGGCTGTGGACAACTCGTTCTGAAACGTTCATGCAAAATAAATTGAAATCTCTGGCTGCGAAAGGTTGTTGTAACATCATAAAAAAAAAACTCCTCTCCAAAGCTCTCCTGGAGGTGTAAATAAAGCAGGAGGGTGTTCAGCCAGCCCTTCTGAGGACTCTGCCCACCTCCAGAGAGCAGTTATTAACTGGTTATTAACGATTTGACCCTGGGATTTGGAGGGTGGCTTCAGGCCAAGCCCTGCCCCTCCTCAGCCTGGCTYTGCACGGCAAATCTCCACTCCTCTCTCAGCTTAATTAGGGGCTCCCTCATTATCTGAGAGATGGCTCTTGAAGGGTTCAGCTCTGGTTTCAGCCTGTAATAAAGAGCTAATCACCTGTGTGAGATGAGCGATCAAAGAGAGTGCATTAAACTCAATAAAGCCCTTTTATTCTGGAATTAYGCACTTTCTGTGTGGTTATTAGAGAACATCTATTTCTCCTCAAATTCAAGCCTGGTTGTAACCTCGAATTTACTCTCAACAGCAGATAAGCACCCAGATTAAGGTGGTTTTTTTTTCTCTGGAAGGGAGGGAGGGAAGGGAATGAGAGCCACAGACAGCAGTGAGGAATTGGCACTGGTAATGTTGAACAGGCTGGCCAGAGGAGTGGGAATACTGGTCCAGTTCAACAGAAAATTCCCAGACAGCACTGGAGGCACAACAATTTTTGGTTTGAAACCRCTTTGGTTGCTGCTGTCCCTCTGGAGCCTCCAGAAGCTGCAGGTCTGTGACAAACCCCAGTTATTGCAGCAGGGAGTTGTGCCCTGCACACGCCGCTGGGTCAGGAAAAATCAAGGAGCAGTGAGGGC
>CADDXX010000628.1:234218-252714 GCA_902810485.1 Alauda arvensis
CTCCTCTCCTCTCCTCTCCTCTCCTCTCCTCTCCTCTCCTCTCCTCAGAGGAAGGAGAGGAGGTGGCTTCTCTCTCGTTTCACTGCTGCTCCAGGCCTGTCATGACTCCACTGTGAGAAGAAAAGAACACTTAAAAATTCACAGGCACATCCCTGCTCTTTCCTCCCTGCGCTCCATCCCTCCCTGAAGCTCAGATAACGCTCAGGTGAGAGGTGGCTCCTTCCCCAGAGGATTCAGGAACAGAGATGATGGCTCTTCCTGCACAGGCCCACTCTGAATTATTTGAATTATTCAGTCCTTTTCAGCAATTTTTATCTGCTGGAAATGCAGATCTTTGCTCTCTGAGCGAGGAAAGCTCCAGCACAAGACAAAGTGATGCCATCCCTGATTTTATCACCTGCTGGCAGAGCTCTGTGAGGGCAGGCAGGAATTGGACACTGAGAGCTCCCCAGGGAATTTCCTCTCTTTGATGGAGTCATGTCAGGCTGAGAGGGAAATTGGGCCCTGAACAATTTCAGTTCAGACTTTGACTCCACAGGGAGCTGAAATTTTTGGGTGTTGTGCCTGGTTTGGGATTGTTTGGAGTTGAATGAAGGAGTTTTCCTCAAGGGAAGGACCTCACCTGGCCCTCAGATTCCCTCCTGAGGATACCTGGCCTCTGCCTCCTCTTCTGCTGTGATGGGTGGATTTTCAAAGGTGTTTGGAGCACCCAGGTATTGCAGACAGGTAGAAATATTACTATAAAAAATTATAAAAGAAAGGCCTTATAAAATATGGCTTAGGCCCTGCTACTCTGGCTTATCTAGCTTATAAATTCCCCTAAAGAAAAATTTTAAGAATAAACACAACAACCTATTTTTAAGGAAAAAAAAATAAGTTTGCACCTATGTAAACAATGAATCTATCCCATGAAAATCAATTTTAAAAAAAGTAAACATATCTAGAGAGAGAAAATTTGATAAACAAATACAATAGCTCTTACCACCAATAAACTAAGTTTCACTGTATTGATGACCGGTTAAGTTTAACACAGTGCCTTCTATATTTCCAGTAAATATATGTATAAATAGAATAAAATAGGAATATAAATATGAATATTCCTATAAATCTAAATATAATTCTTTATAAATAAATATAATTCTTTATAAATAAATAAAGAATTAGCTTGTCCACATAAAAAAAAATAAGTCCTGTCTGCTTATTTATTACAACACCCAGGCACCTCTTCCCCAGAACTGACAATTTGGGATGGTCAGAGGGAATTCCTTTGCATTTATTGCTGAAAACCACAGTCATGTGCCTTGAAAACAGGGATCATTTTCTATTGCAAAAATATTGACATGTGAGTCAGAGAATCATGGAGTGGTTTGGCTGGGAAGGAATTGGAATAAGTCAGCCAAGACTCCATTTTCTTCATGCAGGAGAAGCCAATTCTTTATTATCACCACTCATTTTATACAGTTCTTACTGATCTCATGCGCAACTTTAATTGGTTAATAACTTTCTTGCCAATTATTCTATTGGTTAATATTCTACTTGTCCATCAAATCTCTCAATGGTCCTGGCTGCTGCCCATTCAGGAGACCCAGAGGGATCCTCTGCTCTCCCACAGTCAAGGAAGCATCCATGGAAAAGCCAMAGGAAACAGGCAAAGGAACCACGAGTACATGTGATGGTAGAGGAGAGCATTTGTGTAGGTTTGATAAATGCCATCACTACAAGGGCACGATAAAACACCCAAAACTGTTTCAGGGGGAYGTGTGAGGCTCTGCCTAATCTCCAGCCTCRTGTAATTGTACCATGACAAATCGAAGCATTAGACCTGATAAGGTTTTAATAAAAATGCAAATGCAGAAATCCTGCGCTAGAGAAATGCTGGGAGTTAGTTCTTGAAAGTAAAATAATCTACTTGTTCTGGCCAGGGCGATGATGAATATGCATTTGTTGTTTTTGGGGGGGGCTTTTTTAGTCCAGATGTTGTGGAAATGTGGTCGTGGGGAAATTGCAGTTGGGCTTTGAAGGTTGTTCAGGCCTGAGAGGAACCAATGGAAATGAAGTCTCCATTTTCTGACCTAAAAAATTTACAGTGCAGGTATTAAACGTGCTGGCCAGGCCGGCTCTGGAATTCCTGGAGCTGCTTGATCAGAACAAAAACCCCATTTAGCAAGTTATGGAGGAGGAGGAGAGAATCTACACAGAGAAGAATTTAATGAGAGGCAGCAGAAATCACTCTGCAAAACTGCCAAGGCATTAGTGCCTGTGTGACCCAGAGGAGAATTTGGCAGGCAGAAAAAACCATTTATTCTGATCAGATGGAGACAGCATTTCTGCAGAGGCAGGRATTTCTGCACAGGTAATTAATAGATGATCCCTGTCCTGAATAACTTAGCCCTGTTATGGAGGAGGGTTTTGCATCCCATTTCCAAGGGTCACAATGCGAGGTCCAGGCCCTCTATTAACAGAAAAAATAAATCCCTGCTGCTGTTTATRTTCCTTTGCCAAGAGTGGGGRAACAGAGCTGGGGAAGAGGCTGCTGAGATGATGCTGGAAATGATCAAGGTGAGCAGAAATCAAGAGCCTGGGAGATAGTTTGCAAATTAAACSAAATGAAAAAGCTTGGAAAGCCGAAGCAACCGCGTCAATAAATCATGAAACGCTCAAGACTGTTTTGTAGGTGCAAAAAAGGCCATTGTTGAATTTCCCCTGGAGGTAATTTTGTTGTTCTGTGATTAAAATGAATCCTTTTGCTTCACAATGCATCCCCAGMCAGTGCAGGGCAAGAGGCTGATAATGAGCAGGGCCTGGATGGAGGAAGGGAATATCGTGAGACAAAGCCACTTTCAGAGTGGCAGGAACTTCATCTGAAGCGGAGAAATACAAAGAAATTGGGGAAATTTGATAATCAAGCCTTTTCTTAACTGGGAGGGATCATCTTGGTGCTCCAGATGAATTCCTAATTCCCAATTTGAGCACAGCTTTCCRCRTGAGTCTTTATCTCTTTATTTGTTCTTGCAGCAGGAGAGGGACGGGCTGGGACAGGGTGGGRCTTGCCTTGCAATGGCCCCAGGATTCTGGATTTCCATATTCTGTTTAGATACTGAAAAATAAACAGTTTTTTAGGATTTTTATGTGCTTCTGGTKATTACATGTCTTCATTCTCCTCTTCTTCCTTCTCCTCTCTCACCTTCCCTTAAGGCCAGTCCAGTGTTATCCACCCCAGGAATTACAGAGCCAAGCAGTGGATTTGGGTCTCAACTCTCTGGTCAAGCAACATTTTCAAAAAATCCTTTTCCTTTTGATGTTCAAGGCTTTGAGGTCCACACTGGTTCATCTTCCCTCACACACAACAGCACCCCATTTTAAAATAAACTTCTGATTTTCGTTGTGGTTTAAAATTGCTTTATGAGCTAAGGGTTGAAAAGCAAAAATAAAATCATATATTCAGAAGTCATGAGAATGCATTAATTAGCTGGTTTGCATTCAGGATACAGCTTTTAATGTATTTAAAACCAAACTATCCTGCCCAAACTCAGTGTTTTACAGAAACCCCTCAAGCACTCTTGTACTTCACATATTTGTGGAGCACAAGGGGTTTGCACAAAATTTCAGAGCAAAAAAAAAGGGGAAAATAACTTTTAAAAAGGTGCTCAGTTTTGTGTGCCCAGCCTGAAAATTATTGGAAAAAATCCCATCTTTTCCAAAGCAGCACATGGCTGATGCTTCAGGAACACCTTGCAGCAYCTCACACARAGATGCTCAGTCTTCTTYCAAACCCTGCCTGGTTTTTATTTACATGASAACAGCCAATYTTTATTRTTTTAGGRCTTGAAAACTTCYGTTGAWGGTCCCACCCCACCTGTGAGAGTGACCACGGCCTTGGGGGTGAATAAAGGACTCAGAGGGATCAGACTTCACCCTCTGCAATCTTGTCTGAGGCTATTTTAATAGATTTTGGAGATGAGTTTATGTTATGGGGAGGGAGAAGGGGGCAGGAAAGGTGTTTTTGTACAAAGGATCTGCAGGAATCTGCAGCAAACCAAGGCGGGGAGGGGCTGGCCGTGACTGAGTGGAGCAGTTGATCAATCCTTTTAATTTTCARGTTCCAGGGAGGCCACAATAGATTTTGTTTGTGTTTCTATTGCTGCGATGTTTCTGTCAGCGAGAGAAATCAGMTTCCTCTGTCTTCATCTTCTGGGAAGTTTTGTGATTTGCCTACTGGGCCTTGGAGTTTCTCAAGAAATACAAAACTCAGTATCCAGCATCTCTGGGTGYTCAATTCAGTTCTGGGTGGTGGAAACTTCAGGCATCACCCTGGAAATTTCCACGATCACATCCCAGTCCCACCAGGAAATATTATTATGACATTTAATTTTCTCACTGTTATCATTTACCTATGCTGAGCTGATGGATATTTYGTGATTTTTCTCATTTAATCCTGAAAATGCTTGGACTGAGGGGGTTTGGTTTTTGTTTTTCACGCTCCAAACGCCCAGATTTCCCTCCTGATGTTGACAGGAGAGATTGAGCTCCTTTCCTTCTGGATGGATTCTGTTGACAGGATGGATTTAGCGCACGCTGTGAGCACGGTGGCCCAAAGCATTGATGTGTTTTATTGGCAGGGCAGATGGAGGTGGTGGTGACAAAATGCAAACAGCCCAATCCATTCCGCTGATAAAACACATTTATCTGACCATCAAATCCATCCAGTTGACAAAGACTCTTTTTTTTTTGTTTTGTGTTTGAAACTGAAAAGCATCTTTCTGAGGGGAAGGAATAAAACTCCTGCAGGGAAGCAGCTCAGCTTATTGAGGAGCTGGGCTGGAGCCTCTCTGGGCTGTGGAAAATAGAGATGTRGCAGCATTAGAAATGACAGGAAAAACTATTTTAAATGGAATTAACCACATTCCCACAGCACGACACAACCCTGCACTAAAAAATTACTCAATTCAGGCTTTGCGAGTCCTCTACATCTCAAAGAACCCTAACAGAGCTTCAAAGGAGACCGAAAAGTTGTTTTTAATATTGACACAGCAAATTAAAATTAATCTCTCAATAAAAAAAAAAAAAGCATTTTGTCATCAGCTAAAAAACCACTTTTGTGGTAGCTAAAAACCACTTGGAGCAGAAATTGCTGCCTGTTCTTGGTCCATCCCTGTGTGCAAAGGAAAGAAAAGGCTTGGAGCTCTTTCCTTTCAGACAATCCTGTCTCTTTAAGATCATCGAGTCCAACCCATGTGCTAAACCTCAGCTAAACCCTGGCACCCAGTGCCACATCCAGGCTTTTTTAAAACACACCCAGGGATGGTGACTCCACCACCTCCCTGGGCAGAACATTCCAGTATTTTATCTCTCTTTCTGTGAAAAACGTTTTCTCAACATCCAGCCTGTCTCTCCCTTGGTGCTTTGCCCTCTTCCGTCCTTACATCCAATCTACACTCTCACTTTGAAACTCTTCCCTTGTCCTGCCACTTTTCTAAATTCCCTCAAAGATAAAATCACTGAGGAAGGTTTTTTTTTATCCTGTTTTTCTCCCAGAATATTCCTTTGGATCCTCCCATCAGGGCAGCTCTCTGCTTGCAGGGTCACTTCAGGCTCAGGGGAGTTTCTCCTCCTGTTTMCAAGCCCGAAATGCAGCAGGAACAGCTCCTGGAGGAGCCTGTGTGAGCCAGGAGGGATGCTGGCACCGCAGAAGGACAAACATCATGTTAGCAATGATAGCATTTTTGCTTCTATTTGTCAGGAGCAGTGAGGTTTTTCCACCTCCGGGGCATGGCATTCATCACAGAGGTGCTGGGTTCTGCTCGAGGAGCGCCACTGAGTCACCGAAGATGAAAACAAAGAAAAATTCCACAGTATTAAAGGTTATATTATTTTTGTTTCGCAACCTGGGTATGTGTCTGCGGGTAAAAGGATCAAGACAAACTAATTAATACTTCTGCCTCAGATAACTGAGTCCCTGGAGAGGGTTTGCAGGCACTGGCAAAGTGCACGAAGTATCTGTAAGAAAATATTTCTGTGTCGATCTTGTTGACGGCGAGCAAGGCAGAAGGCAAAGCGAAAACGAGCCATAAATGATTTCTTACATGTTGTGCCCCCAGGCAAAGTCTCAGTGCCTGTGGAGAGCCTCAGACCTTCAGCCCATCTGCTTTCCAGCATCTTCCCCAGGAGGAGGCTCCACACGAAAACCCATTCCCAGCGACAGGCGCGCTGCCTTCATCTGTTACACACCACTGCTCCCAGCTATTCTGGGTTTTTTCTTTATTTTCTGGGAGTCTGCTGATGTCCTTGGCATCATCCTGCTGTGCCCCCTTCTCCTCTGGTTTCCCTGACCCGTGTGGGGTGGTGTTTGTTCTGCCACCTTCTCTCATTTCCCCGACAGGAGAGCGGCTGAGGTGACACCCAGAGCCTTTTCCTCGGCGTGAGAAAGGGCAGAGCACGGAAACAGAAGGGAGCAAAGAGATAATGAGTGAGCCCATGACCTTTCCGAGGTCTCCTCCCCAGCTCCTCATGCGTTATTTCAGCCCCGGTGCAATTAGCTGCTGTTAATTACTGTGGGCAAATCGTGCGGAGGAGATCTCGCAGGAACGAGGAGAAAGATGGGACTGAATTTTCCTTGTAACATTATTTGTTTTGAGGGCTTTATTGTGCAGATATTGGTGTATAACCACACCCACCATCTCATTTCGAGGATGGGGCAGCAATCCCGGACTTCTCTGTGGAATATTTATTGTCATTCACCCCGAGAAAAATTCATCTGCCTGTGATCACATTATTGGAGAAAGATCCTGTGTGTTTTGACTCTTCCTTTCCCCACCCTGCTCTGTCCCAGTTGTCCTTTCAGACCCTGGGCTGACGAGTCAAGGCTGGCAGGTTTGAGTTCAGGACTCTCTTCCTGCAGGACCTTCCTGGTCTCTGGTTCAGGGCAGCTCTGGTGCCCCAGCTCATCCTGGAGGTGTTATTCCAATGGTCACCCTCATCCTGGCAGCCCAGACTTGTTTGGAGACAGTCTCTTTAAGAAAGACTGAGCTTTTTTTTTTTTGACTGGACACACATTAAAATGACAGCACTGAGCTTCTGCCCTTCACTGGATTTAGGATAAACTGACAGAACTTCTGCAGTTTCTTGCTATTTCTTTGAATTTGCAAGTCTGGGAAAATGTTGGCTCCAATGAAGGTGATGGAAAAAGCCTTGATGAAGGCAGGGGTTTGGGCATTCCATCCCATCCCATCCCATCCCATCCCATCCCATCCCATCCCATCCCATCCCATCCCATCCCATCCCATCCCATCCCACATTCTGCACTGTTTTGAGATTTGGGAATGAAAACACAGAACGAGTGCCAGGAACTTTTGGGATGAAGCTGAGCCACAGGAAATTCAAGAGTTTCCTTCCCAAACCACCCATCCCATGTGCTTCACTGACCATTGGGTTTGTGGCTGGGAAATTCTGAGGCTGGCAGGAGTTTGAGGTCTCTGAGCATGAAAAAAAAACAGGTGATGACTTCAAAAATGAAAAAATAAAATGGTGAGAGCATTCCAGTAAAAACCAAGTGGAAGAAAGGCAGCTGATGCTGGACAGTGARTTGAAAGGCTGAGTTTTAATTTTGGTGCCCAATTGCTTCTGCTGTTGAATTTTAATTCCTTTATATTTCTAGCCTCACATTTTCTTTGTTTAGCCAGTAAAGAAAGCTTGGCTTTGGGTTTTACACACCAATTGCATTTTATTCTGTAGTCACCTTTTTTTTTTTCAGCTGGTTCTGTAGTTACCACAGCAACGCTAAAACGCCTTGGTTATAATACGAAAATTTTCCATACAGAAACAAATCTGATAAAATGTCATGAACTGTCTGGAAGAAATGTGTGTGTTCCAATAACAGTCACTGTGTGTTCCTGGGGCTGCTGCAGCAGAGCTTTCAGRTGGACTCTGGGAATGCTGTGCTGAGCAACCTGTGGGGATTCCCTGTGATTATCCCTGAATTTTGGAGGTAATCTGCTCTGTCTTTATTTCAGGGTTAACAACATCAGYGATGCTCTGTGGCCTCTTCATTCTTTGCTTCCCCTCATCTCCTCTCTGGGTTGATTTCACAAGAGTGAAAATCCTTTTTTTTCCCGTTCTCCAGAGACTCTGATCCTCATTCAGAGCATCTCTGGACGAGGTGAGGACTGGGAGAGACACATCCCTGCTGTTTTACACCAAGGGGAGCAGAAAAGGTGGCTCTGAAACAGCCAAATCTGGACAGAACAAGTGCTCAGACCTGCTTTTACTGCGTTTTTAATGTCTCCTCATTAYGGCTACAGCTGAATGGGAGAGGAGAACTGAAACAACTCCTGACTGGTAATTGCATCTCCCCGAGCTTGTGGAAAGGCCACCTCACTCATTAAATCTTGGAGCAAAGGGTTGCAAGCTCCATTTCTGACTCCACCCTGTGTTCCCAGAGAATGGGGTTCACATGGGATTTTTTCCAACATTCCCAGTTTTTCCAGAGTTCCTCAGTGATGGCTTTGTTTGCACCCAGGATGTGCAGGGCAGCAAAGGCTTCAAATGTTACCAGGGCTATATTTATCCTGTATTTGTATACCCTAGAAATTTATTTATTTTATAGCAGCATTTGTCTTTCTTAGCCCATCAAGCCCTTATTAAAAAAAAATTAAAAATATCTGTATTGTATTACCACTTTGGGGAGAAATAAACCCTCTTACCACATCCGCTTTTTTTCAGAGCTGTTTTCCCAGCAGCTCCACTCCCGAGGTGTATCTGCAATAAAATAGGGAAGGCACTTAAAACTCCTTGGATTGAAAATTCGAGTGTTTAATTATTTCAGTGAATGGGCTAATTATAGATATTTGTGGCCCTGCTCATTGCACAGCAGGATTTCCTTTATTAAAAGCAGTTTCATCTTGGAGARACTCCATTTATTTCCTTGGAGGACTCGGAGGATGTTTTCAAACACAAAAAGCACGTAATAACTAAATGTGATATAATACAAATGTTTTGAGGTAAATAGCCTGGTTTTTCTTTTTTTTTAAATGTCACCAAAGCTTTTGCTACATCAAAAAACCCTCCAGAGTTTTAATTTTTAAATATAAATTATAATCCATATAAGCCAAGCAGTGTGAGGCACATTCCCACTGCACCTTGGCTTTCTTTCCCTGCCATTGTCTCTTTTAAATGACAAGGTTTTTGCTGCTAAATTACAGCTTTTCAGATAAACTCACATGTTTATAGTCCTTTTTATTATGATTATTTAAAAAAAATAGGTTTTTTTTTTTGTCTTCACAATCTCTGTGGCTCAAATGCAGTGTCCTCTTTCCTGGGAAGAAAAAGCAACTGAGATGTTTGGTGATGTATCCYTAATTTAAAGGAAAATATTCAACAAGGTAGAAACAATTCAAGCATCACTGGTGATTTTATGCTGATTTGAATAATTGGTTGATTTTGTGTTGATTCCAATCATCAGCAGGTTTTAAGACTGATGATTTAATTATGTTGAAGAGCAGATTCTTTCAAGAACCCAACGTGTACAACGAACCCACATTTTTAATTCCGGGCCAGAATTTGCAGAAGGAAAGCCCAGGGGTATAAAAGGCATTTTGTGGATGAGGCTATGGAGATCAGCTGATCTCTGTTGCTTTGTGGATTTTTTTTATTAATAATAAATAATTTTATTACCACTAAAACTTTTTTTGCTGGTTGGGGTCCGAGTCATTTCTAGCACTTTGTAAAAACCGCACCCAGAGCCCCCTCCCGGGGCTGGGGGAAGGTTTGGGACAAGCAGCTGCTTTGGAGAATTCGGAATGCTCTGATCTTGCTTTTCATGGCATGAAAAAGGGCTACAGATCCCCTCCCTCCAGGCACTTGTGGCTCTAATGATGCTCTTAATTGCCTTTCAATAGCATCGATTTCCCTTCCTCTGCAATCCCTCCCTGCCTGCTGCTCCAAGGGTTGGATCCCAACGGATTCATTCTCCATGGGATGATGAAAACCTGTTCTGCTGAGCACTGAGAATGAGGAGAGGCTGCACTCTGGGGCAGAAATCCGGTGACAGGGACACCACTGGCCACAGGCTCCCCTGGCCTGGCAAAGATGATTCAAAATCAGCAATATTGGCTATTAAATGAGTTGGTGAAGATCACAGCCCACATTATTATTATATTTCTTATTCTTACTGTCCAAATAAGAGAAATTTGGTTTTTTTTCCATTGCCTGCCTGGGAGTGGAGCTCAGCAAACCTGACTTGTCAAAAGTGAGCAGAAACTGGGAAGAGCCCCCTGAACCAGGCAGAAGAAAGTTTTGAGTTCAATTTTTTTTGTCACTATGGGCTTGGAAAAACCTCTCCTTTCATCTCATCCCTTGCCCCAAAACTAAGTTAATTCCATTTTCCCACAGAGGATAAGCTGCAAATCCAGTTTAAATATCTTGTATTTTCCCCATGTTTTCAGATCGCTCTGATAGTTGTGATTGCATTTGATTAACAAATATTCTCCCCCCCCATTCCCTGCATGCAAAACTTGGGTTTTGCCTCGAGCAGAACACTCAGCCCTGGAAATCCTGGCAGCAGGGGAAGGTCTTCAGCAAAGTGTCTCCAGCATGAATAAAAATAAGAGTGGGACAATGCCTGGAATCTTAATTAACTCCAATCACCTCGGAGTTTGCCTYCTCTTTATGCAGCCTGTGCTTGGGATKGATGCATGTTTGGGTAGCACGAACCCAATTACAGCATTTTAAAAACAACAACCTTCMCTTTCTCTCCAGGTGAGCRCYGTGGGGTTGTTTTTTATCCCTTTACCAGGGTGTAAGTTCATCTGGAGAGCCCCACCTCAGACCAGAGCCGTGCCTTGATCTGCATTTCTTGGTGACAGGCAGAGGGTGAGGAGCCATCACTGCAGGCAGAGCTGTCACTGCGCTGCCCACAGAGGTTGTGCTCTGCTTCAAATTAACACCATTTTCTGCTCTTGAGGTTCCCCATTATCAAAGTGATCACTGCAGAGGGCTTTTTTCCTCATCCATCACCCTGTCACTGYTCCGCTGCCCCTCGTGCCACGCTTCCCTCGTACTTCATTCTGACATTTTTTTTAAAAGGAGCCGCTTCTGTCAAGGCCAAGTTTGTAAGGGACTGATCCAGGACGAGCTGGTGGTGATGAAAGGACATCCATTATCTTCAGGGGCTGCTGGAATAACRCCAGAGTTGTTAAAACTTCCAGCCAGGGCCCTGCTGGAAGTTGGAAGTTGAAAGGAACTTGTTTCCACGAGTGTCTTAAATATAAATTATCCGTGCTGGCTGTCACATGCTCAGTGTTCCTGCAGGTTCTGTCATTCCTTCAGCAGTTAAAAAGGGGCCTAATATTGAAATGGGCTCTCTGACAGGGCTGTGTCGTGCTCTGCTTTGAGGAAATGTCCGATGTGTTTTTGTATTTTTATTCCCTTGGAAAGCATCACCTTGGGCATTTCAGCTGAAGAGCGCAGAGCAGGAGTTGGTCCCGTGAAATCAGGGGAGTTTTGGCCATCCAGGCTCTGATCCTGACTCTGGCAAAGTCATAAAATCAAAACTGTACCTCTGCCTGCCAAGTGTGTATATTAATAATTTCCTATACAGGAGGAAGATGATAAAACCCTTTATGATTTCAAGATCCTTGRCTGGTGAATGTGATATTGAAAGGCTGGGTGAAAAATGGAAATACATCAGACATTCCCTGACTTTTTCAAAAAACCAGAATATAACCTAGAGCCTAACTCACCATGAAATGTATTATTTACTTAAATACTGCTCTGCAAGATTGTGTTCCAGCTGAACAATGTTTCCTATCAGAGGGAACAGGCTGCTGCAACGACTCCATAATTGTTCTACTAATGTACACTTTATTAAACTCCTGCTGTTTCCTTGACTGGTTTATCTACTAAAAATAGTCTGATTAATAAAATGGATGTCAGATGTATTCATCTTTATRTAATTCCCCCATGGAATCAGACAGTGCTAAACAGTAATTTGATTTTT
Source organism: Alauda arvensis (assembly GCA_902810485.1). Lineage (NCBI taxonomy): Eukaryota > Metazoa > Chordata > Aves > Passeriformes > Alaudidae > Alauda > Alauda arvensis. The sequence goes on from CADDXX010000628.1 coordinate 246,211, forward strand.
TGGAGTTTTTTTTTTTTTTGTTAGTGTTAAGCAATGTCAATTATTCTCTGCAGTGGTGCTGGAGGATTTGATAAATCTGTGTTCAGTTCAGGTTGGCAGCCAGGAGAACCCAGGTGTTCACTGGATCTGCTGTGCCACGGAAACCACGGAGCAGGTGAGGGTGCCAACAGCCCAGGGAGCCCGGATGGAGGCCTCTCCTTGGATTTTAATCTCACAAAATCTGAAAACAAACATGACTGGGGAGCCCTCATTAAAATCTCATCTGCATAATGAATGACAGAATCACTGGGTTGGAAGGGACCTCCAAGATCATTGAGTCCAACTCAGCCCCAACACCTCAATAAACCGTGGCACCCAGTGCCACATCCAGTCATTAAACAGGACACAGATAAATTGCATTATAAGAAGTTATTCTTCCCCAAAATTTTCAAGTCCAGGCATTTTGGAGGCTCCCATAAAAACAAGATGTCTCCTAAATTAGGCTGGATTAAATGAAAGGACTTTAATCCTAAAGTGAAAAACCAATTTGGGAGGACAAGAAGGTTTCTTCAGCATCTGGTTTTCCAAAAACCAAGGGAATTTTGGCTAAAACTCGGGGCCAGCTTTCCTGCTCTTTGCCTTTGGAGGATGTGGCAGATGAGTGGGAAGGTGGTAAATTAATGAAAACATGGAATGGTTGGTTTGGGACTCAAAAGTGAAGATAAAAATGTCATTTTTTTTGGGGTCAATGGCAGGAGCTGCAAAGATCTCAGATCCAAGAGGGGGAGTGAACAGACAGGTGCCTGAACTGGGGGGAAATTAGAACTAAAGATGTCCAAATAATTAAAAAAACCAGAGATCTACAATGCCAGAAATTGTACAGAGCTGCACAGTGCCTTTTTTCTGAGACTGCAGATTTGGGCTTTATCTGGACAAAATAAAGAATTTCCTTCGCCATTTTAGCTGAGGATATAAAAAAYGGACTCAGGGCTCAGGTGCTCAATACTGAGCAGCTCTCATTAAGATTTTTACATGATGTTTCAATCAAATTTTGAGATGTAATATAAAATTGCCAGTAATTTTTTATTGAGAATCTGAATGGAACAAAATTCATACCTGTGAATAGTTTCACCCTTTTCCTCTGGAAAAATAATCCCCCAAAAGGAGAAGACATTTAAAAGGGAGCAAATTGAATAATAGCTCATGATGGAAGCTCAGAAAGGAGTGGGGAGGGAAGAGAAAAACTGGGTTAAAAAATCGAAAGTGTTTTGTATAAAAAGGGGATATTGAAATAATTAGAATAGACCAAATCCCTTTAGCGTTGTGCCTTTCTATTGTGCTTGTAAAGTGATTAGGGATTACTTGAGGGATGGAACTGCAAGTGAAACCTACCCCTGAATAATGGAATTAAATCCCATTTTCATTTTGAAAATCTGAAACCAACACACAGGGATGGGCGACTTTTCCTCTCAGCTGCTTAAAAGTCAAGAATTAGTTTTTATCTGTGCAACTTATCAGGAAAATCCAGGAGTTCAAAGGGAGATCATTGAAGGCAGTGGAAGAGTTGGACCAAGCTCACAGAGAGGTTTTGCTCTGGTGTTTTTCCCCTGAGAGGAAGCAATGCMAATCTTTGCTGTGCATAAATAAAAATCTCAGGCATGCCCAGAAGGRAGAGAGGATCAGTTTAAGACCATTGTAATGGTTTTAATGACAGACTCCTGATCTGTGGTACAGATCARTGGAATCCCACACGCTGCTCTGTGTCACTGTGCTCCTCAGAGCGGCTGGAGTGGAGACCCAAAATCCTCCATTTCCATTTGAATTTATTTCCTTCTGTATTTTTTCCTCCCAAAAGCTGTGATCAGAACTCAGAAAGTCTTCTTTGCTTCCATCCATCACTTTGCACTCTAACTCTTGTGGCCTTGGACATTTTGTTTTCTCTTTCTGTCACTCACAGGCTGAGCTGAGACCATCACCTCAGACTGTTTGTGGTCTGTTCCACCACCAGAACACTCCTGGCAGGAGATGCAGATGACCTGTGCTCTCAGTGCTGGCAGCAGAGCCTGGAAAAACTGCAATTTTCAGGGCCAGTGAGATATTAGACGCTGCCATGAAGAAAAGTCCCCATAAAATCAGGTTGGTCAGGACTCCTGGGGACACCAAGTGTTGCAGCARCCCTCTCATCAGAGRGTAGAAAWRAGCCCAGACACTTCTCRTTCATCACASCATGRAAAGGGGCCTGGTTTATTCCTCTTCACAGCTCAGCCACCCTGACTCCAACCATCCCCTGCCTCTGGCTGCAGCAGCTCCTGCTGGAGCTTTCCCTGGCAGCCTCTGCCTGCTGCTCATTTCCTGCTGAGCTCTGCCTGCAGGGCTTGGTTTGCAGCCTCTGACTGCAGGCTCTGCCCTGGCCAGACTGTGACTGCAGCTTCCAGCAGCAGCCTCTGCCTGCAGGCCCAGGCTGAGCTCACAGAGGGATTCTCTCTCCCCAGGTGCCTCCTTTTCCATGATCCTCTCATTCCCTCTTCCTCAAAGTTCCTCCTCTTTCACGATTCCCCTCCCCAGCTCACCCCCTCCCTTTGATCACACTTCTCTTTATTGGGTACAGCTGTGACTCATCAGGAGCCAGGCTGTATTGGGTAATTAACACAGCTGTTAATGATCAGGGCTGAGGTCACCTGTATTCCCTTCTCCTACAGCCAAGGGGATTTCCTGTGGCAATGCCTGTTGTTTGAGCAGGGGCAAAGGGATTGAGCAGGAAAGCCTTGGGATCTGTGGCGTGCACGTCCCTGGAAACCCCACCAACCTCCTTTAATAYCTCTGGTTGTCTGGACTGATTTGTRCAATGCCCCTATTCCTAATTCTGACACYCTGAGGTGAAAATATGGCACTGTGGCAGCAGCTGGRTGCAGGTGGAAGATGGGCTGGAGGAAATCAGGGATTTTTCTCCACTGCAGCRGCATAAACCCTCTAACTGACAGCACTAATTGCAGTCTTACAAGTGGTGTAACCCTGGGAAAACAGCTTAAGGCATCAGACAAATGTAGCAGCTATTAAATGAGCGAGATAAGAATCAGGCTATCATTTTATCTCTGTGTATGCATGTAATCTCAGAGCTTTCTGCAGCTASAAACCAGCAGCTCTGGCTATTAGCTTATCCCAGACATATTTCAAAAATCAGCCCGTGAAACGCAAGCCTGAACTCCCAGTGGTGAGTGAGTTATTCCATCTCCCAGCACGCAGGCACGGGCAGGTGATGGATTTTCCAAGGAAACCCAGGCATTGTGATTCCATTACCATGCCAAGCCCTGTAATTGTTCAGGGCATGTCCCATTTCCCCTGTGCGCTTGTTCCCACATCCCCAAATCAATCCTGGCYGTGGCCAAAGCGCAGCTCTGGTGGCACCCTCGCAATTTTCCTGCCAGCGTCCCTCCAGAGGTGCCGTCAGCCGGATAATCCATGGCTGGGATCCATCATTCCTGGGCTGTTGTTTGGGTGATGTATGGAAGCCATGCATCACCGCAGGACTGCCAGGAGAAACGTCCCAGAGGCTGCTGAGCTTTGTGAGAGCAGGGGGGGAAGGAATAATTTAAATCCTTTTTAAATGGGAGAAATTAGTTATTTATGGGGGTTGGAGAGAAAGGAGGGGAGGAGGGGGAATATGATATAGGGGTGTTTTGACTTTGAGAAGTCCCTAAATCAGCTGCAGGAGCTGCAGGTGTTTATGAAACCTGAAAATTAGGGAAGGGAATTCCCAGCATTGTGCCTTTCCCTCCTCTGGAAGTGCTGGGAGGGTGATTAAGGCATTATTTGGAGCCAGGAGACTCCAAAGCTCTGCTTTCACCTGTCCTGTGTCAGCTCCTGCAGGTAGAACAGGCACATTGCGCTCTAACCCTGCTGGCTGTGCCCACCTCTAATGACATAATTATATGGATAATTATTAAAATTGCACTAATTACAGAGTAGTGATAATTTTTACGCTAATAGAGCATTGATATTAATTTTTATTTAATGCTGCACAGTCACACACTGGAAGGCCACAGCAAATAAACCCAAGTCTGTAGCCCTGATGGAGTTTGACAAATCCCACAAAGTTCRGACATCTGGAGTCACTGTCGAGCTTTCTGTGACTCCAGGTCCTTTTTGAACCTCAGCTGAGGAGAATCCCCTGGCATCATCTGAACAACCTGGCACAACAGGGGCTTTTTGTTCCCCTCACAGGAACTGTGTGAGCAGAGATGGGGCTGTCTGGGGATAGCTCAGCATTTCCTCAATTTTTATTTTTTTTTCAATGACATCTGTATAGAGAGACCTTTGATTTCATATTTCACATTTCTGGTTGCTTTTTAGCTCGGTGCCAGCAGTCTGCCTGCTCTGGTGACATCCATCCATTGGTGTCCCAAAGCATCCAGGTTTAGGATGCTCCTCTGCTCACAGCTCTTTGGGGATGGAGGAAGTGCAAACATGTGATTATTAGGGATTAATAAGCAGCAAATAAATAAGAACACATTGAGAGGACTCTCATGGCTCCTGAGCTGGCAGGGACTGCACCTTAAAAATCACAGGGGCATCTTCTTCCCTTTGCTTGCCAAAATTGCTCCTCCAAATTGCTGCCGCAGAAATCTCTCCCCGTGCTTTTCATTCTGAGCCAGAGAGTGGAAAAGCCTTTCAGCCTCACTCCCTCTCCATTTCAGGTGATTACAGAGTCGATTGTGCTCGGGTTTCCTTTCAGGCWGCCTCTGAGAGTCCTGCTTTCTATTTCCAGCTTTTTGATCACCARTTCTGTCCCGGGGAAGTGCCTGCCTGTGCTGCAGCCCCTCGGATTCGTGTGGTKTGCAGTAATCAGGACCCAGGTGATGGGAAACAGGATTCGTTATGTGATGAGCAATCCTTCCAGCGCAGCCTCAGACACCTTGGATTTGTTTTGGAGGAGAAAAACTGCCCAGAAAACTGTGTGGGAAATTAGTAGGGCACCTTGAAATTCCATTTGGAAGCCTTCTGAGGTTTAATCTTACTTTTAGGGTCAAGAAACATCTCTTTATGACTGAACAGGCTTCAAGGCTGGGAAGTTCTTGTTTTCTATTTACTGCAGGCTGGAGTGCTGCTCTTACCTGGTTTTGGTTCTGACTGACAGGAGAAGTGGGGGAAATATGGAAAATGAAGAACGAATCAAAGTTTGAATGAATCAAAGCTTCCATCAAGCTGAGCTCTGCTCCAGATCTGGCATAAAAGGCCTGGAGACTTGAAATTAGGCTGTGAAAAAATGTCATATGAGCTGTGAGYGTAATGCAGCTACAAGTGTGGACCTGGGTGTTGCTTATTTTGGTTAATGATTTTGTCAAAAAAAAACCAAAAAAAACTTGAGTGTGTAAATTTGGCTTTTTCCCTTCCATTCTTTAATTCTCCCATCATCCCATTGACATTAGGGGCGTTTTGAGGGCAGGGTTGGATGGGAGAGACTTGTTGCTATAAAGAAAAAGCATTTCTTGTTGAAATTCCTTTCCAGTGATGGGGTTGGGTTTGCTGCTGCCTCACCCCACCTTGATTCACTGTGAATTAAAACAAAACCCCTTGGAGAGGGAGGGCACTCAGCTTCCACCCAGAGAGATCGTGTCTGTTTTTACCTCATTACCACATGCTGGGGAGTTTGGAATTTGATTTAAATTTCGTATTAATTTCAGTGTCAGGAAGGAGCAAACATCTGGAGGTGCCTGGGAGGTTGCACTGGGAGCCTCTTAGGGGTAGTGCCCTCCAGCTGTTGTGTGCTGCATTATTGCCCTGGCACAACAACATCCACTCAAAATTCCTGGAATTTCCACTGAACCCCAGGAATTAAACCTGCTCATTACTGGGATGAAGGAAGCTGTTCAATATTCTGTTCATTACCCTCGTGCYGGGGTTTGCCTTGTCCCATCAGAGCCCTGGGGGTGCTGCTGCAATGCCAAAAATATTCCCTGTGCTTGATTTCCCTCCATCCTCAGCCTGTGGATCTCCCCCCATGTGCTGCTCTCCTTTGTGGCCCTCCCTTCCCCTTTCCCTCATCCAACAGGAAAACAAAACTGAARGGAGTGTGAGCAAATCCTCACCTGGCATTAGCAACAAAACAAATCCCATCTGGGGCAGCCTCTCCCTGAATGTTATCTCAGGGCTTCAGTCCTTTGGTTTGGCTCCTGAGCCTGATCCCAGCTCAGSTTTTGGCAGCACAACAGAGATTCCTGCTTGTGATGATCCCTGGAAAGCTGCAAGGGATGATTTGTCCAGCTTCTGCCTCTTCCCAATATTTTTGGTGGGGTGGCAATCCTCCAGGGCTCCTGGAGAATGTCACTGGTTTTGGTTGTTTTTAAAAAAAAGAATAAAAATATAAAATACAATATTCCAGTCTCTTTCTGTTGATTTTATTGCAAGATTATTTCCATTAAAAAATTGGAGTTTCCAGGGTATTTAGCATCCTTAAACTGAGGAGTCTGGTCACATATTTTTAGCCAGGCAAAACTTTTTGTGAAAGTTGTCTTGACACACTCCCAA
>CADDXX010000628.1:262041-308757 GCA_902810485.1 Alauda arvensis
CTGGATGTTCCAAGAGCTTTGTTGTGCGCTGGCCCTTGCTTTCAGCTCGAGAAATTGTAGCTGCTGGTGGATGAGAAGAGCTTAGCCAATTTAGGAACCTTTTGCACTTAATGCCTGGGAATTGTGGTTTCTCAGCAAGGGTCACAGGGTGTCCTTTATTCAGTGATCACAAAACAGCAGCAAATTGCTAAAAATGAGTTCAACTGAAAAAAAAGCAAAAGGAGGCAAAGAAAGGAGGATCCCCAGTGYGGAAATCACTGCACACAAACCCCTGTATTTCACTGTAAAGATGTGTTTCAGACCAATTCAGGAAGATTAAAGTTGGCAACTTTGCAATAAGCTGATTTTTCTCTCTTTTAAGTTAATACCCGATAGATCCAACTCTGGGCTCGGAGCATTCTAACCCTTTTCTCTCTCCCTTTCAAGTGGTGTTTTTTATTTGAAAGGTACAATCAGCTGCTTTTGTTGCAGCATCCCAACGTGTGCTTCCTYGAGTGAGTTAAAATCAGTGGCTGATAAAACCTCTGCTGGAAGTGGGAAATGGAGCTGCTGCTCACAGACAGGGGGTGTTTTGGGAGGCTTGTCCCTGGCAGCTTTTATTTTTTGGAGTTTTGTCCCTACAGCCACCATGGAAAATAAGTTTTAGGAGCTTAAAGTTTCCACTTCAGTGCTTTGTTTTGATGTCACCAGCAGTATCTCTTCTATTATCAGCTGTTAAAGCAGGTGTGAGTGTTCTTTATCTCTGTCAGGACCCACCCTTCCTCCAGGGGATCTCTGCTGTTCAGGGGCCATTGAGGCCTCACTGCAGGGCTGAGAAAATTCCATCATCCCATCGGGAGAGGCTCCGCCCAGGGGGAGGAGCCCAGCATTCCCAGCTGGAGAAACCCTGAGAGTCAGGAGCCCAGCACAGCCCCTGAGTGCTCTGCATTGCCAGAGGAGCCCAGAGCCAGCTCAGCACCACTGCACCTTCAGAGGGAACTGCCCCCTGCTCCAGGATCCTCTCTGCTCCCACAGAGCCACCCCTGGCACTGCAGGAGGGCTGGGCTGGGCTGTTGGAACACCCTGAGCAACAACAGGAGTCAGGGTGTGCTCTGTGTCAGTGTTTTCTTTTTGTTTGGTTATTTTTTTGTACTACTACATTTTTTATTGTTAATATTTCTAGAAAAGAACTGTTATTCCTATTCCCACATCTTTGCCTGAAAGCCCCTTAATTTCAAATTTATAATAATTCAGAGGGAGGGAGTTTGCATTCTCCATTCCAAGGGAGGCTTTTGCCTTCTTCAGCAGACATCTGTCTTTCCAAACCACAACACACCTCTGGATTCTGGAATGTGTTGAGTCCTGAAACTTCTGCAGGGGAGAAGTTGGGGGTTTTCCACATAGGAGGCTGCTCCTTTGGAAATCCAGGTTTCAGGAGATGATGGTTGTGTTCACTTTGAACAAACAGGGATCTGGAAAGAAGATTATTTCTTGTGGCATTGATGGAGTTTAGGACTAGCTTAAGAGGCTTCCCAGCAGACTCCCAAGCTGATTGTTAAAAAAGAAGAAATAATCCCTTGACTCTGCTCATGGAACATTCATGATTTTCATGGCTGGGCCCTTCAGCTCTTGCTCTGCTGGACACGACTCAATTTGTGAAGCTCCATCTCTCCTGGATCATTGAAAGGATTTGGATTAAGCCCTCCAGGAGAGTTTGGCAGACTCAGGTGTAGCCACATCCCCCCAAGTGTCCAAACAACAGAAAAATATCCCTTCTAACATCCCACAGCCTCTTCTGGGGGAATTAATGGGTGGATAAATGGTCATTGGGGAAATGAAAATAAAATAAAAATGGGGATAGATCCYTTCAAGACAAGGTGGAATCCTCTGGAAAGGGCCGTCTCCAAAGTGTCAGCACAAAAATCATGCTGAGCATCGAAAACAGCTCTGTTTTATTGGCTTCTTTTAATAAAATATGTTAAAAAATTTTAAAAATCCAAACACCTGTGGGGTATTTTAAGGACACATGGAGAGAAAAATTGCAGCTTGTCAGATCCTGAATTTCTGCCTCCAATCTGGCCATGTAAACTGCAATTATAAAATCAGCTGGGCCACAAAGAGAAACAAAATAAAATCAGCTGGACCACGAAGACAAATAAAACAAATGGATATTTTGCAGTATGTAAATGTATTTGGAATGACCTTTTGGCTCTTAATCTCTCTGCCTGCTCTGGCAAGCTGCCATCTGTGAGCAAAGCTGTTGATTAATTATTTTTCAACGATAAAAGCAAAAAGGGCTGAAGGGCCAGMTTTCAGATAATGACATCAGCATTAGCCTGGAGTGATGGCAACTTCCTTGGCGGGTGGAGAAGTGAAATGGGAAGTAAAATTCCTCTGCCAAGCTGGACTGCATAAACAATGAATTTTTAAAAATCTATTGATTCCCTGTGGGTTGCTYGTCAAGGAGATGCTCACATCATCTCATCTGAATCAAAACCAGGCATCAAAGGAGGAAACCCACATCAATATTTCAGCTTGCATGCCCCAGCCTGCATTAAGTCACGGGTCAGATTCATGGATGTGTGTTTTCCTTCCAGGAATGTCCTTGCACCCAGTGGATGTATCCTCTGGAATATTTGGAAACCAGGGATTTGAGGACCGTTTGTTCCTGGCAGCTCTTGCCCAGCTGTTGGTGCCACGTTCAGTGGGTGTTTGGTTGTGGGTCCTGGTGCTGCCTTGGGATGGCTGACCTGAAACAGAGACTGGACAGAACTAGAGAATAAAACAAATATTTATTAAAAGGCCCCCAGGATACCCCTGGGACATCCAAACCAGCCCCGACCGCCCTTCCAAAACCCGGCTCTTCCCCGAGAAAACCCCAGCCACACCCCCTGTCCCCTTGGGTCTATTTGCATATTGGGTTTAATTGTCCAATTACAACTCCAGGCTGTGAAGTCTCATCCTTCTTGTTTTCCTCTTCAGTCCATCGTTGTTGATGTTTTTGGGCCAGAAAGTTCTCCTTGGTTTTCAGCAGGAAAGGATTTGTTTTGTCTCCCTACTCCCTACTAGCACTGAATGTGGAGCTTAAAACTACACCTGAAACAGCCTGGAATCTGGAAGACATCAAAGCTAAAACTAAAGGCAGCAGTGGTGTGGGGCTGCAGAAGTCAAAGGGAATCCCCTGAAATCCCACCATCCTTTCACTGGTGTGGGGAACTGAATACAACATTGTTCCTGCTGATGGAATTTAGGAAAGATTCTCAAGACGTAGGGGTTGAAACCCTGGTATAATTTTTTAACTGTGTGATCCTGCAGGAAAAACCCTTCAGAAATTACTTCTCTGTCTGTATTTTTTGTCTGTTTGTGTTTGTACAGCTCCTGGTGCAATGCAGCCACCAATTGAAGAGGCTCCTGTGTCCAGGTAACAATTGAAAGGCAACACTACTAAATCATAAAATACTGACTAAAATATTCCAGTCATGCAAACATTTTAATTTGAAGAGAGTGATTATTCCCATTTCCCTCCAGGAGGAYGAATTCAAAGCCTCAAGTTAAGAACAACAAATTGTTTTCCCCCCCTGAAAGTCTAGACAGTAACTCCAGAATTAACTCCTGGGGATAAAGATCTGAAGATTGAGATAAACGTTTTTATTTCATTCCAGCCTGCTGCTGATCAGGAGCACGAAACATYGCCCACCATCAGCAGGGCTTTGTGTTTAAGTGAAAAGCCATCAGGAGGAACGGATTTACAGGATGTTCCAAGAGCCATTCACAGGCCGCCTTTGACTTCTTGCCTCATTTCCTTTTTCCAGCRCGTGATTTTTAAAGRAAAGCAAAGCAATTTGCCCTTTCTGGATCATCAGCAACGGAGCAGTGAATTCTTTACCAGGAGTTCGAGCCAAGCTGCAGGAGTGCAGCTCGGAGTTGTGTAGCTGCTCACTGATGCCTGGTAAATTGGATAATGGTTTTCAGCTTCCTTTCATTGTTACAGCTGTTGGCTTCAATCTGGTTTGGTGGTTTGATTAAAATAACATTATTCCTCTAACTTGGCAATTGCCTGGTGTTGGGTGACACAAATGGACTCAGCTTTTTTTTTTTTCTCCTGAGGAGAGTCGAGGATCTGCTYGAGAGGAAATCACCAACAGGCCCAGAAAACTGATCCAGCAAGGCAGCAAAATCAAATACAGGACTTGAGAAACTTCCACAGAAAATCGGTGGAGAAGGAAAGCTGCAGTGCTTTGTTCCATTTTTAACCCTTTCACCCAACCTCACCCCTTTTCCATATTTCAGTCTCATCCCACAGGAAGGGAGGATAAGTTGCCACTGTCACCAGGCACCGGTTTGGAAATGCCACCCTAAATCTCCTGGAATTATGTGAGAATTTTAAAAAATACTCTAAAGAGCGTGACAGACAACTGAGGTAATTAATTAACTCATGTGTTAATCTCTAGAAGAAACTAAAGCGCAATTCATAGAAGTGCAAATAAAGATGAAAAACTCTTCTCCAAAGACCAGGGGCCGTTATTTTGTCTTTGTGGAAGACATCAGTCGCCTTTGTGCCGATGGAAATGGGCAGAGGAGGGGAAGCTGGGCAAAGAAAGAAATATTCTTCCCATTTTATGGCCGGGGAGTTTTAACACAGGCACTTGACAGAACTTCCACAGCCTCATCTCGGAGCAGCCAGGGTGGRAATTCAGATTTAGTTCCAATAAGCAGCTTTTATCACAAGATTGTTTTTCTTCCTTTTACAACTTGTAGCATCTACATAAATAACCAATAAGCCTTTAAAAATGGGACCTCTCCTCYTCTTCTTCTCCTTCTCCTGTTCCATTTCCAATTCTCAGCCTGGTTACATTGGCCAGTTTATTATCTCAGATGTTTACTTTACACTATAAATGGAAATGACTTCTTTCCCTTCTTCTTCATGTTTCATGGTCATAACATCCCCCAGTGTTCCATTMTCTCTCGGTGCCTGTGATAGATCAAAATCTTATGGACTCGCTATTTTGTAATAAATTAAATYGGCTGTAATAGAAAACTTAAGTAGCTGTAATGGCTTTTTATAAGTAATGGGTAAACTGGATTTTCTGTAGTTGAAATGGATTTCTAAATAATTTATCATCCTATGTAAATCCGTGTAAGAGTGCAGGGAGTGAGAGTGGGAAAATCACAATCCAGTGTCATTGTGGGGAGATTGTGTATTTATAGGGACATTGTTCATTAATTTTTGACAGCAGAGCTATTCTTTCTCAGGCACATCCTTGATTCCACGCTGGTCACACTGCAGTCACTTAAGGCCTCTAAAATCRTGCTGGAAAAGGGGRAAATGTCAGGGAAATTTGGATCAAATGATGCCTTAAGCATGGAAGGAGATAAAAACCTCTTTTAAATTTATGCCAATTGTCAGGGAGAAAATAGGTTTACCTATAGTGGGGATTGGAGGAGCCTTCTAAAATATTCCRAGCGGAAAGGTTTTGTTGGAGTTCTCGTGCCTCAATTACAGTTTCAGCATCAGTCTTTGTTGCTCTCATATTTCACCACAGCAGAAGTATTGATCAGAGCACAGAAAGTATTGGTGATCCATCTCCAGCYGCACTTCTGTGCCTCTGGTTGGTGTTTAAGTTTGGTGACAAACATTTGGACACCGAGCTGATGAGCTGGCTGATAAATACCTGCTCCTCTGCATGCTAAATGTCACCAACTCAGTGCACAGCACARYTCCCTSTTCCTTTGCTGCAAAAAGAGGGSAGGGAAAAGGTTTCTTTGSTGCTGGRCTKGYTCTTTTCCTCWCTCTTGGACTTGCAGGAATGGRGCYTSTGATGGCCAGCAGAATTATGGGAYGGAARGTGGGATTTGGGGTGAGAGACACAAGTTCCTCCTTGCTTTGGATGCCTCGAGTTCTGCTTCAGGCTTGGAACTGAGGTGAAAAATCTGCTGTGGGAGTTCCCACCTTAATGCAGAGCAGAGATCACACAGCGTGTGCTGTTCCTTTAACCTGGGTTCTGCATTTCATTATCACAGGTGTGACACCCCCAGTGGGATCAGCCTCCAGAGGAGCCTTTCTTCCTAAAAGTGCCAGAGATTTCATGGAGTTACTTTAGACTGCCCCGTTCTGGGGCTTGAACAGGATGTGTGGGTGGGAACAGGAGCTCTGGTGGGTGATGAGGGGCTGAACGGAGCCTTTCTTAAATTGCTGGTGGCTCTCAGAGCACAACCAGTCACAAGGGCAGCCTTTTATTCCTTTGGCAAGCTTGAAGAAGGAGAGGACAATCCACCTTTGCAATTCAAATTCTGCATTTTTACTGTTCCCTTTTCTGGTGTCAGCAGSTGCAGGAAAATCTGGGCACCAGAAATACCCAAGGCCAGGAAACCTCTGGGTTTTATTTGTGTATCTTTGAATCAAGTGTGGGGTTTTTTTGGTGGCTTAACAYCAAAACACCAACTATTTCAATATTTGGCACCTTTCAATACCAAAAATAAGTATTATCAAATACAAGAAGTAATTAATGCATGGAAAATAATCGATGTTGAAATATTGCATGTAAAAAGTAACACAGAATATGGAGGAGAGTGAATGAGCAGTAAATTTAAATATTTTTTTTTAAACCCCATTTCATTTATTTGGTGCTGTGTTGATTCTGGGCTCATTAACTCACACACAAATCAGCTTTTTGCCTCATATAGACTGTATGCTTAATGAATATTCCAAATTGGTGTTTTATTAATGCACTGCCTTAATTAGTGGGTAAAAAAGACTCCAAACACCTTTAAATTGTGTGATTTCCAGGGCAGCATGAGAGAAGCAGAAGGTAACAGYGAATTTCTAATTCCCTTCAGAAAATAAAAATCCAAAGTAATGGCTGCAGCTATTTGTGTCGGCCATAAAAATTGATATAACATGTGGTAAACCTCCTATTGGGTATTATTACAAATGATTGATTCCTCTCTCCTCCTCCAGTTTAGATGGTGCAGTTCTTACTGTACAAACAACTCATGAAAAGTCAACATGTTTTACAAGTAAATAATTTACAGCCACTCTGCAGAACACTGGATAATATTTTACACTAAGTGACATTAATTAGGGTAGAAATATTCACATGGCGAAGGGCTGGGGGGGTGGCTGCTGCGAAGGAAATTCTTTTCCTCGCAGTCTAAATGCAAATCAGGAGCTCGGAGAGTCACGACCACATTGCTCTGGAGGGAGAAATAATTCCCATTAAGTACCAGCTCTGAAATAACTCCAAGTTTTGGGGAATGTGAGCCAAATTCCAGGCAACACCAGTCTCAGGCATTGCTGCCTTTGAAGGTTTTAGAAGTGTTTGGGATCTGTTTTAATTAGAGGTGAGATTTATCTCACAGTTTTGGGTTTTCATCCCCTAAACCCATGATTATCCCCAACCACAGCAGCAAATCCAGTGTCAGGGTGGAGTTGGTGTCACAGACCTGGGGTTTAAAATTTGGWGCAGATACTGTGGCTTGAAAACGTGCACCAGAACCACTCAAGAATTCCTGAAGTCCTGCTGCTCAAAACTTCTGCCTAAAGTGAGTTTCCTCAGGAGGAATTGGTGATTGGTCCTCCACCACCTTGAATCCACCGTCCAAAAGCGCAGGGCTGGGAGAGAAGTCAGGAAATCACGGAATGGTTTGGGTGCTGTCGCTGCAGGACACGAAATTAAAGATGGRAGACTCCAATTTCAGAAGGCAAAAGTACAAAAGAAACTTYATCCTCTCATTCCACTCCGTTTTTATAAGGTGTTCCCACACAGCCTTAACATGAGGCCACCCAGGCTYGTGCATTGCATTTCTCTGTCCTGACACACAGCCCAAAATGAACAGGCCATTTCTCTGCTAGGCTGGATTAAAGACACATATTTAATAAATATTTTTCTCCCTTGAGTTGCAACCAGCTTGATAGAATTCTGCTTTTGCAGCACGAATCTGCTGAGGGCTATGTGCTGCAGTGAGTTCTCTGTGTGTGGAACCTGGATAAAGAAACACCTGGAATAAAAGGGTGATTGGAAGGGAAATAAAAGCTGTTGACCAGACTTCTTGCACCTCTATAAATGCTGTGCACCTCCATAAAAGGTGATTTCAGTCTCCTGAGGACCAGTGCAGCATTTCTGCTCCGGAAAACTTTGGATTAAGGCATATCCTGGCCTGGATGAAAGGGAGTGGGAGATGGTTTGATGGCTGCTGAGATATCACAGAACCTGTACAAACACATGTGTATAAATGTAAAATAATAAATCATTAAAACTAATAGAAACATAGGAGGGAAAATTAATGAGATTTGGGCTCTGGTTTGGGGAGGAGTAGCTCATTTGGGGCAGGRAACCCTGAGCTCCTTAACTTCACAGCACATTCAGAATCAATTTGCCCATGAACTTTGGAGTCCAGACCTTTCTATCAGCAGCTCAGACTCAAGGTGGGTGGGTTTTTAGTGCCCTTTTGTGACCATTTTGGGTCCACCTTGGGTGTAGCCCTGGGCTCTTGTCCTGCCTAAGGTGTACCTTAAAGGCCTTTTAGCAAACATTAAAATATTTATATTAATAAATATTTACTTTATTCTCTGGCTCTGTCCAGTCTCTGTTCCAGCTCAGCCTCCTTCCAGTGTCCTTTCCACCTTGCAAACAGAGCATCTTCCATCCTGGACRCTCCTTTTTCTCCTTGTGAACATAGACATGATGTTTTATTGTTGCTTTGGGGGCCAAAAGCACCTTTAGATCTTCCCTTGGTGTTTTCACAAAACCAATCAAAGCAGAAAGGAAAAAAAAAAAAAAAACAAACCAGGAGGGAGGATGTCTCGTTTTTCTCTTTTTTTTTCTCCTCTTTCTGAAAATCTGTTCCTCAGCTTTGTGTCTCCTTGCTCCCACTATTGACCTTCCTTCCACTGCTGGCTCCAGAATCTTGACAGCTCGTTAGAACCATGAGAGGCTTTGCATGATCAGAGCGATAATTCCCAAACCTCTCCTCGGCTGAAAGTAACTTCAGGAGCATTATTTATTCAAATTACAGCCATGAAGGACCACATGGGAAATATGGAAGAGTGCCTCCTGTAAATGACAGCTTAGGGAGAGTTTCCAATTGCACCAGACAGCTGCATCCCGAAACTTAATCTAATTACTGGAGTGTGGTGAGAAATGTCACCCTGAATCAAAGTGATCCCATCCTCYGTGCTCGTGGTGAGCTCTGACTCACATATGGCTGCGTTTGGGGTAACCTTTAAATCCAGATTCCAGCTCGGGGCTGATGTCATGGCTCTGGAACCGGGGGGATTGGAGCATGAGGAGTTTCACCCTTGCTCGGAGCAGCTCAGCTGCATGAAATGCAGAGCAGCCTTGACTGGGACATGTGGGACATGTGGGACATGTGGGACATGTGGGACATGTGGGCATGTGGCATATATGGGACATGTGGGACATGTGGGACATACAGGACTTGTGGGATATTTGGGACATGTGGAACATGTAGAACGTGTAGGACATATGGGACTCGTGGGACATGTGGGACGTGGGACACATGGGACATGTGGGATATGTGGGATATGTGGGATGTGGGATATATGGGACATGTGGGACATGTGGGATGTATAGGACATGTGGGACATGTGGGACATGGGACACATGGGACATGTGGGATATGTGGGATATGTGGGATGTGGGATATATGGGACATGTGGGACATGTGGGATGTATAGGACATGTGGGACATGTGGGACATGGGACACATGGGACATGTGGGATATGTGGGATATGTGGGATGTGGGATATATGGGACATGTGGGACATGTGGGATGTATAGGACATGTGGGACATGTGGGACATGGGACATGTGGGACATGTGGGACGTGGGACACATGGGACATATGGGATATGTGGGACATGTAGAACATGTGGGACACGTGGGACATGGGTACATGTAGAACATGTGAGACGTGGGATATGTGGGATGTGGGATATATGGGATATGTGAGACACGTGGGACATGTGGGACATGTAGGATCTATGGGACATGTGGGATATATGGGACATGTGGGATATATGGGACATGTGGGCCRTGAGGGCCATGTGCTCCCATCCCAGCACTCAGAACCAGACACACCCTTGCCGTGTTTCCCCTTTCCAAAGCCCGTCTCTCCAGCTGTTTTCCAGCTGTGCTTCAGGGCTGTGAGGAGCAGGGGAAGGRCTCGCCGAGCTCTGCTCTGCCACCCCCATATGCTTCTCTCTGTTTTGCTGCACATGAACAGCCCTCTGATGACTCCAACTGTTGAGCTTCTGGAAGGCCCCTCGTTTTCAGCTGCYGGTGTGTGCCAACAAATCGGAATATTCAATCAGATGGAAAGCAGCAGCTTGAAAACATGCAATCTGCTCCAGGCTGGGATGCACAGCTGCCTGTGCTGAGATGCACATCCTTGGCTGCCTCCGAGGCTGTCTGGGAGAACAAARGAGCACATTTTGAAAGCTCAGAACACTTTCTGTTTGGGCGGTTTTTTTTTTTCTTCCCTCACTTGAAAAGTGCTGAATTGGTCCTCAAAACACAAGAAAACTTCCCAAGAGCAAATCCCATTCTCTGAAAGTTGATTTTTCCCAGATCCTCCCTGATGTTTCTTGAGGGGGGGAAGGAGCACAGAAAACCCTGAGGCCTGATTGAACCCTGGATCTGAAATTCCAGGAGTTACAATTTGTTTTGTAAGGGTTTAGGAAGTTAATTCCTTCATCTAAGGATGAGCAGCTTCCCACCCCAGGAAATCCTGGGCTCATTCCCATCTCCTCACTCAGCTGGAATGGCTGATTTGGGTTGGAAAGGTGTCAATTTGCTCAGGTTTGGGGAAACCTGAGCGAATTGTTCCTGACCCAGCTGTTGGGGGCTGAGGATCAGTGCTCTTTGCTCATCTGGATGGAAAACACCCCAAACCTTTGGATTCTCCCATCCAGGAGGTTTGGGAAGGGCCCTGCAGAGCACAGCAGTGGGGCAGCCTTGTTCAACAGGATTTCTAAAGGGATTATAAAGGATTAGGATGAGAGATCTGGGCATCTTTACCAGGCCTCTCGCTGGCAGGGGGTTCAYTGGTGCAGAAAAAATATTCATGGGAGCAGCAGATTTTCCCAGAGGCAGCAGGGAAATTCCTTTCACAAGCACCAGCCCGGGCTGCTTTGTTGTCATCCCGTTGTAAATCCCTGCTGGTGGCTCTTTWATGACCCCAGCTCCCCTCCCACAGGGTGACACTGCTGAAGGAAGTGTCACAGCTCTCGGGGACTCCTTCCCAGAGATAATTACCTCAGCAGGAATCTAATCCAGACAAATGCACTTTCCCCCTTGTTTGAGCAACTTCAGARCCTCCCTCTCTGTTGACATTTTTTCCCTGCTTTTTTAGAGTCGTTGAAACAATTAGGGTGTGATTCACAAGAACTCTCCACTGACTTCAAGAGAATGGCAAGAGCCCCACTGAATTAAACTGGAGCTGCAGCTTCCTCAGGGAAACAACTTCTGGACGGGCTGAATTATCCCCACTTCCTCAAATCACTGAAATCAGGATTATCCAGTTCCAAACCCCCACCAYGGGCAGTGACATTTTCCACTGGAAATTACATTTTCCAGGATGCTCAGAGCCACATCCAGCCCAAGCTTCCCAGCATCCCAATCCCAGAATTGTCCCCAYCTCTGCTGCCCGTTGTTCTTTGTCTTTTCAGAGGGCCGAGCCAAATTTTGGATGCAGGTTTTGTGCTCCCATTGTCACCTGGGCTTTGTGTCCAGCAGCATCTCCCCGGAGCTGAGCCGGGGATAAGCAGCTTAGCCTGGAGCAGTGACTGAATCCAAGCCAAATTCCCAGGCCCAGAAGGTTCATCCCTGTTCAAACAAAGAGATGCAGCAACAACTCTGGATCTGAGCTGAGCAGGAGGAGATGAGTCCTTGGAAATTGAATCCAGCTGGGAGATTGTGTGTCCTTACAACTCTGAGTTTTCCAGTAAATGTTTTTCTTTGTCACCACGGCTCATAAAAATGCTTTAAGGATCAGTCTGCAAGGCTTGAAGAGAATAAATCCCTCGTCACCCCCTCGGTTTTCGCCTTCAGTGGCCACTTTTTAGTCGTCCTAATTTTCCAGCAGAATTGAATTTATCTTCCCAAGGAGATAAGGATCTGCATTCAGCCCAGCACTTCTCCCCACGGAAAATCCTGACCTCRATGCCTTTGCATGGAGGTGACAACTGCACAGAGAGCGAGAAAGGAAAGAGGAATAAATCTGGGGTTCTGAATTCCAGCAATTGGAATTGGAATAACTCAGGGATTTTGTCTCCTGGCAAACTCAAAGCACCCAGTCCCTGCATTCTTTGCTACTGTCTGTGGGGTGTGTTAGAGAAGTGTGAGGAAATCTGAAGGGAGATGTAGACAGCTAAAAATAAAAGGGTTTCACTATTTTCTTATCGATTTTCCCTGCAAGTTAAAAACAAAACACACCCCAGAAAAACCTCCAAACAAAACAAAACAACACTAAGGTTTCTTGAAATCATTGAATTCCAGAATGGTTTGGGTTGGAAAGGACCTTGAAGGTCATCTCATTTCACCCCCTGCCATGGGCAGGGACATTTCCCATTATTCCAGGGTACTCCAACCTGGCCTTGGGCACTTCCAGGGATCCAGGGGCAGCCACAGCTCCTCTGGGAATTCCATCCCGGCCCCTCCCCACCCTCTCAGCCAGGAATTCCTTCCAGAATTCCTGATTTGTAGGTGTGACCTCTGAAACACTTCTATTCCTTAACTTCCAACTGCTGCTTGCTTCACTTTGTGGACCATTGATGAGGAATTTGTTTGCCTGGATTGCAGCAGGGATCTGGTTCAGTTCTGCAGCCTCTGGAGCAGAGCTGGCACAGGGATCTGCAGTTCAAGTGTGRCTGGGATTTCAGACTGCAGCCCAATTTTATCAATTCAAGGTGGAGCACTTTGCCATTGCTTCACCTGCCTGTTTGCCCAAACGACCTGCTTTTAATCACCTGTAATTATTAAAATGTTATGCTTCTTGATTGTGTATCTGCTCAGGAAAGCAAAGATGAAAGTCRGCTGTGGCAACGTTTTCCTTTCAGTTTATTCAAGAAGGCCTCGGGAAACTAATGAGATTTATTCTGTGAATTAGTTTATAATTGTGCTTTAACTGC
Organism: Alauda arvensis; assembly: GCA_902810485.1. NCBI lineage: Eukaryota > Metazoa > Chordata > Aves > Passeriformes > Alaudidae > Alauda > Alauda arvensis. Next base: position 275,172 of record CADDXX010000628.1, read on the forward strand.
ACTGTGACATTTAATAATGTCAGAAGGATTTTGCTTTAGGCAAAGTGATTTCAGCCTCTGTAGAAAATTAATTACCACGTGTGTGTGTGTGTGAGAGCTAAGTGGTATTTTCAAGGTTAAGCTGCTTCCTCATATTTTGAGGAGAAAAAAAAAAATAAAAGCATTGAAGACATGGATGGAGCTTCCTGCTTCTCTGACGAGCAGTGTGAAGTCATCACAAACCAGATCCTGGAGTTGTTATGGGATTTATTTTTCCAAATGCAGCCTTAATTCTTGAGTTCTCAGTGCCCAGCCCTCGTGGGCCTGGTTTGGGGAACTCCAGAGGAGMTGTGATGTTGGTTCAGTTTGTGTCTCACAAACAGGATGGGTCCTTAATAGCTGCAGACTGAGGATTTATTATTTGTCTGTGTCATACAAGCAAAAAGTAAGAGATACAGAAAAACAACAACATCCATGCAAGCTAAATCAAGAGACAAAATAAAAACTTCTGCGGAACATTTTGTAAGAATTTTCTCAAATCAGAAAACGACCCACGTGGGTTCCAGGTTAACAAAAGCCTTCTATGAAGCTAAAAACAATCCACAATAATTCATTATTTAGTTTGAAACTTTTTCTGTCTTTGTAAAGCAAAGTATCTCAGTCTTTTACAYTCCTGAACCATCAGCACGAGTTCTTGCTCTTGTTCCCTCTAACAGACACAAATGTATTTTCTCAGTTCCTAATTTCCTCATTTCCCATGAGAATTTGTAAAATTTCCCAGCTTCTCTCAGCCTCCTGYCARCTTCTTAAAATCTCTTTCATACATCCTGGGGTCTCTCCTGCTTTTAAAATTCCTACACTGTGACAGCTGAGGGGCTGCCCCAGCTGCAGCCCCACCAGCTGTCCTGCAGGAATTTCAGTGATTTCTCCCCAAAATCTCAGTGTGAGAGCCCATCATCCTGCTCAAGTCAGGTCAAAATAATCTGATTATCTGCATGACCCTGTGGGGCTGATCTCCAGAGGTTCCTTCCAGTCCCAGCCATTCCTGGATTCTCTGTTGGGTGAGACAAAGGAGGGATTCCTCCGTTCTTGTCCCTCCCTTTCAGCACAAAAACATCAGATACCAATATCAGATGGGCTTGGAGGTGTTCAAGGGAGGAGGAAAGCTGGCCCATGAGTGTTTTTGTCTAATAAATAAATAAAATCGGGAGCCATTCCACTTCAAACACTACCAAACATTGGCCTTGGCATGACTGGTCACATTCTCCCACTTCCCTTTGGTGCTGGGACTCCTCCACTCCCTCAATTTCTCATTAACCACCCCCTCACACACACATACAGACTCTAAAACAGATGATTTCTGCCCAATCTTTAATCATGGGAAGTTTCATTATAATAACAACTTCAGGGTGCTTCCAATTAACTGCACAATAACTGGAGCTTGGGCTAATAAATGTTCAGCTGCGGGCCTGGGATTTATTAGCCCAGGAAAATGGTTATTGCCTCATCAACAGGGAGCACCTCCAGGTGATTTAATGACTCGTGTTCCTCTCACCCTTCATAAATTGGATCCMATAAACAGCTGAGATGAGGGAGAGATATTAAAAGTGTAAACCACAACAGCAGCAAACTTTCCGCTGGCAATTGCTTAATGGCAAAGGTGGGTTGATAAATCTTGGAAAAGTCGCTTCGTGACATCACAGGATGAGCTGGAGTTGTCACTCCAGGAATTCAAACAATGCTGGATAATCTTTATTTTAWTCTGTGAGGAGCTGATTAAATAATTTGGTGATGTACCTTTGCCATGAGCAGGATGTTCTGCATCCAAGGACTGCACATGCAAATGAGTTGGGTGTTGTTAATGAGGATAAAAAAACCTGCTCTCTTCATCAGGCAAAATTTGATGKGAAGATTGTGGGCCCCTCAGCTTCTGCGTAATTTTTCAAATGCTGGGCAGGGAGTTACCAAAAAAAAAAAAAAAGGAACAAACCAATTTTACTGTGGTTTTTTTTTTTTCAGATGAGTTCTGAGAAACTCCTCTTTGGTCGTGCTGAGAAGCAGCAGCTGGGGTGGCACAATCTCAGCTTTGGGGTTATTTCAGTGGGATCCTGTTGTCCCAAACCTCTTTTCCCACTTCTTGTGTTCCCAATCTCCTTTCCTGGGGTTTTCCTGCAAAATAGGACTTTGTAGTTTCGTAAATGGGTTGTCAAAGAGCACCATGGTMTGGAAATCCAACTTTTTGCATGGTTTAACCTCTCCTTGTAAGGAAGTTTAGGACTAGGAAWCCCACAGACAACTCTATGAACAATTCTGGGTTTCAACCTTAACCTGCTCTTATTTCAGAATAATGAACATTTTTTGCAATCTCATTTGCAAAAAGTGGGGTTTTTTTACCTTCTGTTTTCTGGGTATTTTAAGACCTTTTACGTTGTGTCCTATTGCAAACTCAGGACTGAAGGCCACTTCTGGAAGGGGTTTGGCCAATCCACACCGTGGAAAAGCATCTGAGATTTTCAAAAAATTCAGCTTGAAAATGGAACTTTGGAATCCAAGAGATTTGTGAATCCATCCCTGATCATTTCTGTGCCTCAGCAAACCCAGACTTATTTCTGTCCAYGAAGAATAAATGATACATTTCAGAAAGTTTCATTAATATTGATGAGCTTTACATATGGCTAGTTAGTATTCACAGTATTTCAATTTGTTAAACAGAAAGAGTTTCAACCATTAATTATGTTCTGGCCATTCCATTTTCATCAAATTGAATAAATCAATGTGCTGGAACGGAACGATGAGTTTGGACCAAAAATATCTTCTCTAAGTGAAAACAGGACAAAAATGTCTTGCTCAGCATTTTTTTCCTACATTTGCACGGCCTCAATTTCATGAATTTATTTTGTTTTCCTGAGGTTATGTACAAATATCTGTCCAAGAAGGAAATGCATGGGCTTTTTGTGCTGGGAGTATTCTTCCTGCTTGCTTAAAGATGTGGAACTGAGGCAGAGAGGGGCTCATGTTTGCAGAAATATTTAATTTAGAGCCATCTGATGCCACCTCTGGCATTTCATAATATATTATATTTATATTATATATGTCTATATATATATATCAAATTAATACAGCCCAGGCTTTCTATTTTAGCAATTTAAACATCTATAACTTAACATTTTAATCAGAATCAAYCAGTTTAGCTGTTTTTCAGTTGTTAATGAACTGCTGGTTGAATAACAGGTTTATATGGGCTGAAGTGAGGGGTATTTAGGACATTGGAAGACAGAGAAGTTCTGGATGATGGATCAGTTAAACCCTTCTAGAAAGGTTACCCTAAATTAGCATTTTGTGATGGCTATTGCAGCTGTGGAGAAAATGATATTTTCTTTAGTTTTCTTTCCTTTTTTGGGGAGATTTTGTTTTGTTTTCTTTTTTTTTTTTTTTGTTTCCATGAGCAGGTGCCACTTTGGAGGCTCAGGAAATTCCTCCAGTGARTCTCCTGTAGTCACAGCCAAAGTCCTTCTGAAGGGACAGCCCTGCTCTGCCACCAGCCTGGAGTTCAAATCCAGCTCCTTTCCATCCCAAATCTCAGGGTTTGCCTCCTTTGCCCCAGGAATTGCTCCCTGGCTGGGGCAGAGGGGATGAATCTCAGATTTTAGGCAGTTTTTTTTTCTCCTCCCAGCTCAAAGGCACTGCTGCTGGGAGCTCAGAGTGGCTCTGACATTAAAAAAGCAGCGCACAATGGAGTGCTGATTGCTGGAGAGCACAAATGGCCCAACAGAAAGGGTTTTCCCTGCTCAATTATCCCAACACACTTCCATTGGCAGCTACAGAATATTCTTCCTTTATTCCCCGCCTCCCCCCACCAGTTTCTGAGCTCTCTGTGTGAGTCTTTAGCCTGACACTGCAGTTGACAGCAGCTCAGCAGAAGAAAAGGSGCTAGAAAAGGGCTTTTATTGCTGYTCAGAAAGCAGAGGGCTGGAAATAACTGGAAATCCTTGCTTGGAGCAGGGAGGGTGGATCTGATGGCTCTGTGAARTCCCTGCCAGCCTCAGATATTCAGTGACTCTATAAACTGGGAAAGGATGTGATGGTGGAAGCTCACRAAATTGTTTGAATTGGAAGAAGTAATTTTTTATGTGCTTACAGCTGGCGAATTGTTCTACTGACGGAGAAAAGCTGGCGAGGTTTGTTGTTGAGATCAGTGAAGCCATTTTTTCCATGATTTATGTGGCTTGCTTCTCTCAGATCAAACCTAGGACAACAAACAGGAGCCCAGGTTCCTTTATGGCAACCCAGCAAACAAATTCAGATGGTTTTGTTTCACAAGCAGCATCACCACACAGTGGGGATATAAGAATACTCCTATTTTTCCTTCTATTATGTTTTTGGAAGGGCTTGGAATGGGCTGCATTTCACAGACTTTGAGGAGTCCTTTTAATCCTCCTTTCCTGCAGTCAAGTGCCCACACAGCACCTGTGGMCAGGTAGCCAGACTTGTTTTCCTCAGAGGAGCAGGCTCTGGGTTTGGAAAGCACAGATCTGAGAAGGTTTTCTGCACAGGACAGATATTTTGGAAGCAAGAAGAAGATCTGCCTCCAAAGAAAAGAGGAACTTGAAGGTGGCCACATTTATCAAACATAATTTTTATTTCATRGTATCCTATAAGTGACATTATATTTAAGAGGGAAACTAAAAGTCCTAAAGTTTTCTCCAGACAAATCCACTCTTGTATGTACTGAGAGCACTTCTGGCCTTTCAGGTGACATTTAGAAACTGGATAATTTTATATATTTTYATTCTGTGGGTCAGGTCTTCCTGAAGGTAGAATTTGAACCAACAAATTTATCATTCTGTGAATGGATGTCCTAGGGTGACTTTGTGATGCTTGTATCTCCCAAATTTGCCTGAAACGAGGRCAAAGGAGCATAAAATAAATTCCCTTTTTCAGTTCTGGTATCCCAAGGAAAGGAATATTCAAGGACATAAGAGAAGATCCATGATTTTATTTTTTTTTTCATCATAAATATTGATAAGTGATTTTTTTTCCTCTTTTTTTTCTCCTAACTTGGGAGTGGAACACTGARTGTTTCTTTCTGAAGAGGATGAAAAAAGTGGGGGAACACCTTAAAGCAGGGATTACAGGATGTGCAATGACTGCCTGGCATTTCCATGGATTCAGGGGGAGCAGATTGTCCCATTCATCATCTTCCAGGCAGCGTTTTTACTTTCAGCAGGGGACATTCATCACGAGCCTGGGCCCTGGATCCCCACACGGACAGATGGTGTTTGAGATGCCTGATGAGAGCCTTGACCTTCTCAGTGTGGCAATGTCAGCAGAGGAGGCAGATCCTTGGGCTGCGATCCCTTCTTTTTCCAGGAGGGGCTGGTGTGGGGCACAGGGTTGGAAAATCCCAGCTCTACAGAGACAGCYGAGAGGYGTTTTTAAAGATTTTAAAGATTTTATTCCRTTATCAATCTCGTAGAAGGGTGAGGCACAGGAGATGTAAAACTCAACACCAGTCTATCAGCAGCCAAGCTATTTCTTTGTTACAAAAACTTACAAATGTTTCTCAGCCCATCAGCTTTTGCCACACAATGCTGCTAAAACACCAGAATCCCGCCCAAACAGTTCTTGGATCATCCCAGCAGAAGACTTCCCACATCCTGGCATTTTTATTTTGACTCAGGAGCTGGAGCTGGGAGAAAATCAGCTTTCATCCAATAGCAACAGGAGAACTTGGCCTCTCCATTTCCTAKCAGAGAAGCCCTGGGGTTCCTTGGGATCATCCAGGACTCACAGGTTTCCTCCTCCACCWCAGTTAAAGCAGGCAGGGAACAGAAAGGCCATGAGGAATTTTTCAGTGAAATGTTATTTATTATCTGTGTGCTGCTTCAACACCTCAATATATTTTATTCCAGGAATTGCTTTCATTCCTTATGTTACACAGAAATTTCATGTTTTCTTCAATATCTTGGCTGAATATCTGGTAGCTGAAGATTATTTTTTTTAGGGGGTTGTTTTAATTAAGATTAAATGCATTAAAATAATTCAGAAAAAAATGAAGCAATTTCTGGGTACTTTATCCTTATTTAAGTACTTTTTCTACCCCCCGTTCTTCACACACACCATTAATTAGCCCTCAAATGAGGCTAATTAAGGGTTAACATCATCCCCTTCCTAAAGCCCTGGGAGGGCACTCACTGCTCCTGGAAGGAGGATAAACTATTACTGGGAATTTGTCAAGGTCTTTCMTACAAGCACAAGCAATTAACATTAATTGTTTAAGATCATTCTCACTCAAGCTCACTCCGGTATTATTTTTCGCTAATGAACGTAGAGAGTTAATTAGTTCTTTCTGAGTAAATGTTTTAGACAGATATCCTTTGTCTCAAATGAGGGTGGGCATGTGGGGACAGGACATGCATCAAACCTCAGAGAGGTTGTGTTATATGGTATTTATGAACTGGTGGCTTGGTGGGGTTTTTGGGGGTTTGTTTTGTTTTCTTTTTGGGTTTTTTTCAGGTTTTTTGGGGGTGTTTTGGGTGGGTTTTCATTTTTTGGGGTTTGTTTGGGTTTTAGTTTTTTGGAGGTTTTTTTGTTTGGTTTTTTTGGGGTTTTTTGGGGGTTTTTTGTTTTGTTTGGGGGGGGTTGTGGTTTTTTTGGTTGGTTGGTTGGCTTTTTAGGTTTTTTGTCTAAAAAGCCATTATTTTAAATTTCTGTAAATTTTTCTTTTACCCTAGCTCATTTTGATCATCTGGGAGTAACTGACTGGTGTTTGTGCGTTGGGTTTTATACAGATAGAAACCTTTGAGCAGAAATAATTTCAAATTTCCCAGCAGAGGAGCAGAAATCRTTGTCATCTGTGACATCCGAGGAGAGCAGGGCTATGCCTTTGTCACCCTCCTCTTTCTGAGCCTTCTGATGTTTTCATTTTTGTAGTGGAGCTTCTCACAGATTTTCATGCAAACAATGAGTGTTATTCTGTCTCTGCTGTTTTGCTTTCCTTCTCCTGGGAGGAGAAAAGTGATGGGCTGTTGGTTTGACCAGTGTGATTGGAGAGGTGGAAACTTCATCCTCCAATCCCTGGCYKTGGTTAGGATTCTACAGATATCGAGGTAAAAAAATTAAAGCTCTTTTTTSTGCTCTTGACATCTCACCGTGTCCATGTCGTTCTTTCCTGTCCTACTGTGACACCTTTGCTCTGCCCCGGTTCTGATTGCCAATCCGTGTCCCCCATCCCACAGCTCTGACCTCTGTTTCCAGCTTGTCTGAAACCAAAAATAACCTTTTTTTGAGGCAAAACCCCTGCTTTGGGACTCAGAGGTGCCATCACATCGGCCAAGCCTGATCTGCTGTGATTGGCTTTATCATTTTAAGATGTTCCCTCACTCCTGACATGGAATTGGATATTCATCACCCACAAATAAAACTAAACGGAACTGAGTGGAAGCTGCTGCTCCAAGGTGTTGAGTCTCCAGGCTGAGGCACAAAGAGCAGCTTTTTTATCATGCAGGTCACAAGAGAAGCTCTTCATTTTCCATCTGAGATGCTCGGCTGCGTCCTGCTGTCTCAGTCATTAATGTAATAAATTAACTCCAGCTATAAATAAATCCCAAAGTTTRGCTCTTAATGAGGTCGTGGAGATGGAAACAAAGGAGATGAATGAGCCAGTGGGGCTGGGGGCACTGTGCAGTCACAGACACGTCAGGAGTAAGAAACATCTTCTGCCTCTGATCGTTCGAGGACTGGAACTGCCTGCTCCAATCCACTCACAGGGGAGCAGCTGTTAGGTACCTAATTGGTGTTCAAATTCCAAAGATTGCCCAAAAAGGGAGACAAAAAAATGGATTTAAGAAGCAGGAGAAGTTAATTAAYCCAGGAGTAGGAATGCGGTGGTCTGAGGTTTTCATTTTGCTGGAGGCTGCCATGGATTTCCTGCTGGATGAGGGGACCAGGGACAAGAACAGGACAGAGCAAAGTCCAGTGACAAAAAACCCTCTCCCTCAGCACCATAACAGTGCCTCAATCCCTTTCTCTCTCTGTGTTCATATTCCAGCTCTGCCCAGTGAAACACAGGGCTCAATTCCCCCATTCCTTGGTACTCCAATTATTCTTCCTCATTTTCCTACGTAAGCACMGGAGTGTTTGTAAAACAAATTATTCCTCTCCTCATGGATGGCTTTTGAACCCAGAGAAGGGAGTTACAGAGTTCAGGATTTACCCCTTTTCCAGCAAATTTAATTGAACAATCTAATCAAGTGCTGACCTGGTTTGTCCCCAGGAAGTTTTAAGGAACCATTTCTGCAGTTTAGAGATCACGTACGTGCCAAAGGTTATTGAGCTGAGGTTTGGACTTGTGATATAAATTCTGCACTAAAATGAATGAGTGCCTGAGATCCAGACTGGGTATTTGAAGATGTATTTGGTGGCGCTCAGGTTTTGAGAAATGTGTGTGAGGTTCTTTTTTTTTTGGTTCTATTTCTCCACTCAGTCCCCTGGGTAAGTTGTTTTGATGAAACTTGGCAGGGCTATAAAATTTGCAGAGATCCCATCCTTGATTTTTTTTTTTTTTATCTTGGGGCCTTGTCAGAGTGTCAGAGAAGAGCAGAACTTGTAGACGCAACAAATATGAAAAAGGGGTTTTTATTTTTCAACTATAAAGCTGCAAACAGCAAAGAGTTATTCTGGCTGGCAGGAAAAAAAGTGCAAAATGCTGTAAGTTTTGCTTTTATTTTGAGACCTGGAGGTAAAAATGCCTCGAGTTTGTTCAGCCTGGAGGAGAGGARCTTCAGGGTGACCTGAATTTTTGGCCTTCAAGTGCCTGAAGGGGACAAGAGAGATGGGGAAAGACCACAAGGGATGGAGGGACAGGACAGAGGGCAACGGTTTCAAACTGACAGAGGGATAGATGGGATATTGGGAAGGAATTCTTCCCTGGGAGGGCAGGGAGGGGCTGGGAATTCCCAGAGGAGCTGTGGCTGCCCCTGGATCCCTGGCASTGCCCAAGGCCAGGCTGGAGCAGCCTGGGACAGTGGGAGCTGTCCCTGCCCATGGCAGGGAGTGGAATTAAATCACCTTTATGGTTCCTTCCAACCCAAACCATTCCATGATTTTGTGATTCCTTGTGGGTCTTGACAAAGGATTGAGAAATGTCCCATTTCCAATGGCTGTGGTTTCCTGGCTCACCCAATTTTTGAGAACTTTGGCTTGTAAAATTAAATTACTGAACCACTGTGGCTTCAGCATAATAATGGAGTGTGTTTTTCATCCCTAAGTTCTCCTTTTTTCTTTGGGGACACAAGTCTGAGGGCTCTGGCCAGTGTCCCCTTGCCCCCTGTTCCCATTCCCCTGCTCAGGGGCCAGGACAGGGMTCTCACACCACAGGGATTGTGCTGCACAGTGACTGCAGCACCACAAGCAAAGCCSTGTGGCCTCCTCAGCTGCTGGGTGCCGTGGGTGTGCACAGATCTAGATGTCCCATTCATTATCTGCAGTTTAATTAGCTGTAATTGAAGTGACCTAAAATCCTTTATTGCTTGTCTGGAGCGCACMCATTGATGCCCTTTGCTTGTCCACTCCTGACCCCCCCTCACCTCGGGAAGGTGCTGGGGCTGAAATGAGAWGGGTGGGAAGGGGATCAGGAGGTGTTTCCACATCCCTTTCAATTTATGGAGGACACGAGACCCTTTGGCTTGGAGGGCATGAGGGCAGAGCTGGTTCTGCTCCTCCTGCTCAGAGGTGCACGTAATGAGTGCTGATAAATGGGGTGWCCTGTGGGGAATTGCTGCTGATGAAAAAAAAAGGAACTATTTAGTACAACATTAATATATTAAAGAATATCTGCATAGGGACTAATAATAAATATATTAATGACAAAGAGCCTTCAGCTGCGCCCTGAAGTTGCAAACCAGATGAGTTTTTTTCCACCTTTTTCCTCCTCATGGTGACAAAATAGTTGATTTATTCTCCRTGCGGAATAATAACCTTTCCTAGCAGGAATATTATTTATTTATTCCTAATAACACAGCCTTCCTATGGCTTCTGTGTAGCGACACAGAAATAATAAAACATAAAATAAAAATACACAGGTTTGTGTGTGTGGTGATTGACCTTTGGAGCTGCCCATCCAACCCAAGCCAAACCTCTTCCCCCTCCCCAGATTTAGGAAGTGCTCAGACGCAGTTAAGGAGCTGCTYTTCTCCATTTGCCCCCATCATTTTTCCTGCCTGGTGGTGATAAATTATGCAAGAGCCTCTCGCAGCATCCCAGAGCCTCCTCTCCTGCCTGATTTGCTCCCTGGCAGTCACACCCCGAGCACTGCTGGGAGCAGAGTGAGGGATTTGTTAACAGAGTCCCCACTGACGGTATCTTCCACGATGGAACTGATTGGAAAAGGACCAAGGCTCCCAGGGCGGTGCAGCAGGTGAACACGCCATCAATTAAGGAATGAAACGAGGGGAAATGGCTGCCTGAAGGGTAACAAACGGAGGTGATGCACAAAGCACTCACACCCGAGGGCTGCTGCAGCTGCAACCGTTCAAAAGGCACTTACCAAATCACRGAACCTCGGCGGGATTTGGCTGAGTGAGGCAGGAGAGCTCTGGGGAAAACCCAGGTGCTGCAGCTGCTTTGTTGCAGCAGGTACTCCTCACTTTCTGAACAGGTCTTTCATCAGGAAGGGAAGCTGAGGGTTGCTGCTGCTGTTGCTGCCTGGTGGTTTTCCAGGAGTAGCTGGAGAGTTTCTGGTGCCCATCAGGCTGAAGGGAATGCATATTTACATTTTTTWAAATAATAATATTTATTTAATAGTTCAGTGAGTGAGTTCTTGCTGCTGTGCCCTTGGAGATGTTGGTGCCTGGAGGTCTTTGGTCTCCTCCMTGAGAGAAGCCTGGCAAGGGCTGTTGGCCTGAAAATTTTGTTTGGGATGGGAGAAGGYCCTTGAAAAAGCCCAGTGACATTAGAAAAAGAACATTCTGAGCCTTTTTTGGTGCTTTTTGAAGAACTGCTGTCATAAAAGTGCCTGGCCTTGGTGACCTGCAATGTGAGGCTGCCCCTGCATTTTGGTGCTGTGGACAAGAATGTCTCAAGATCCTTTTTATCCTCTCTTGTTGTGCATGAAGATTCCAGGAAATGCCTTTTAAAAGAGCAGGAATGTTCCAGGACTGCTCCTGATTCATCTCCACTCTATTTTTCACCACATTTTGCAGCGCTAAAAAGATGACTTTTAATGTGCCTRTAATGGTATCAGAACAGATGAGAGTAAAATCGGGTTCTTGGGATCAGGAGGTTTATATCCTGATCCAACCCTTTGGCTGGCAGCAGACACCCAGCACTGCTCCCTGTGCTCCTGAGGATGTTTTAGGATCACAGATAATGTCCTGCTGGCCAGGAGCTCAGCTGGCTGGGACATCTGCCATCCTGCCTTTCTCTCAATGTCTCATTTCTGCTGGAAAATGTGGCTCCTCACTGAGAACATTCCCATCACCTGAAGGATGTGACCCTTCCCTCCATCCCCAACAGTTTCAGGAGCGTTTCTGGAACTAATTTTGTAATGTGCAGAAGTGCTGCTGTCTTTCTGTTTCAGCAAACCCTTGTCACTTGGTGAAATCTGCTTATGACAAATGGTGCTAATAATTTCTTTTTGCCACCCAGACTGATTTGCGGTGGTGCTGGGCCCGGAGGTCAGACAGGGCTGCTATTTCAAAAATCCTGTGGTGTGCTGAGTTAGAACTCCAATTTCTTCCTTCCATGAGATGGAAACTGCTTTTAAACCAACATTCCTGCCAGCCCTGGAGAGACTTTGTGCTCTGTTTTTGCTTGRTTTTTATCTGAGAAGTGAAGGATGCAGCACTCAGATGGACAATGATTACAAACATCCCCTCCTTCCATCTCAGGTGCTTTAAGTAAACTTCATCTTGTGCAATATCCAGTCTTTTCTCCAAATGGGTGAATTCCTGTGGAGRAGATGAGGAGTTACAGGATTGTTATGGCTTAACAGAGTTTGGTTTTYAGTTAAAAATCCACCAGCTAYRGAAGTGATTCCCTACAAGAACCTTGGCAGCTTCCAGAACCATTKAGGTGGCTGGTATTAAATATTGGCMCCCTGTTAAACMACTTCAGGAAGCTGAAYGTGCCTCTGTGTGCAGGAATGCACCCYATGCCCAGGCWGGTRYTTCCMTACAGGGAAAGGTTTAAGAYTCACCCCTTGCTGTTCCTACAAGGTGAAGGACCCAGAAACTTCCATGTTCTTTTCCCAGTAATCAGCCAGGTGCCAAGCAAAGATCCCAGTTGGATGCTTWGACCTGCACCTCAAAGCTGGTTCCMAATTTCAYTGGGCAAGGTGCCAAAAAGCCCASCYAGACCATGAAGTGTTGYAGGAGATRTTGGGGTRCACAGGGCAGGGTGCTGTGGGCTCAATTAACATTTCAAATTTGATAACCAAGAACAAGAACAAACAGAACTCTGAAGATTCCAAGTCTGGCAACAGGAAAAAGAAAATTGAATCAAACCTCTGCAAGCAAGGGATGTTGTAAAATGTATAATAAGTTTGTCTGTTTAACAATAATGTTTAACGTAATCATTGTAGAAAAAATTACTGACCCTGCTAAAGCAGTGTATAAGGATTTGGAAAATCTCAGTAAAAACGAATTCTGATCAGCAAATCAAGAGTTCCTGTCTCTCTCAATCCCTGAATAAGGATTTAAAAGACTGCACAGAACTCCACACAGAAGTGTCACATTTAAAGGATTTTTTTTTTTCAAAGACCCCCTTTGGGCCACCTGGTGTTATGGAGACAGGACAGGGAGTGTCCCTGCAGTGCCCATGGCTGTGGAGCAGGAATGCTGCTGCAGGGAGATGGATGTGGCTCCAGCAGCTCCATAAATCACAGCCTGGGAAGGACAAGGAATGGCCAAAGCTCAGCTCCGGCCTGGCTCTGCCTCTGTTGCCTCAGTCCTAATCTAAAATGATGTAAATAAGGATGCCAGGGAATTAAACCTGTGTCTGAGGTCGGGGTGAGAGTGAGGAGGGAGCGAGTTTGGAGTGGAAACAAAAAAAATTGCAATAAAATCTGTAGAATTCCCTGTGTTCGAGCCATGCTGGATCTCAAACAGCTCGGTGCTTGTAACGTGGCAGGATGCTTTATGACGGTCCATTCCCACAAGGTGAATTAAAACAAGGATTAAAAAGCCCTTGTAAATCAGATTTTATGGCCGCCTAAACCACCTGCAAACTGTTGGTCCTTGTTTTCAAAATCTGCCATCATTCTGCTGTCAGATGGATCCCGGTTTCATTAGCAGGGCTGGCATCGCCCGCGCTGGCAGAAGCCACCAGCTGCATAAATTACCCTGGGTGTAATTGTGAGCAACGTCTTCATTTTGTCAACAGCTTTCCAGAGTGCCAAGGATGCCCTTTGTGCACTGTTTTTAATTGGGTGTGTTTTCAGCAGATTTCACCTCAATGAGAAGTGACAGCAAGACTGACTTGGGCCCCGTGGCAGTGGTGTGAAATGCAAGAAGAACGTTTACCAAGGGGCTCGCTGGGATTTGTGAACAGTTTAGGATTCAAAGGGGAGCTTGAAACGCTGGGGATGAGTGAAGGAGTGTTTTGGTGGCCCCAGTGTGGTACAGAGGAATCTTCTGAATGAAAATCTGAGCTTTGATCCTCGTGGGGGAGTGAAACTCTGGTTCACAAAGTTGTGCAGGTGCTGCAGGTGATGGGAACTCTCTGAATTTTGGAGGAGAATCTTGATTTCCCTCAGTGCAGTCAGTCCTCCAGCAGAAATTCTGGGCTTGCAGCAGCGCTTTGGAACATAGCAAAAATCTGTAAAACCTGTGTGAGCCTCCAGCACATCGTGTGTGACCAAATTCAACATCTGGGGGTGACCAAAATCAACATCTGGGGGGTGCTTTACCTTTCTCCAAGGTTCCCCCAGCGCTGGATGCGTTGAACACCTGGGAGAAGATGATGGGCTGCAAGTTCTGTGTCACCAGTTTGGTGAATTGTCTCAAAATCCCTCTGGATAAAGGAGGTGTCCATAAATGTGTAATTAATGAATTAATGAGAGGAGGCAGCAGTCACAKCTGTACCCTGAATCCTGGGCAGCCTGTGCTCAGAGAGTTACTCTGTGCCACGAGTGAGTTTTGCAGCTCAAGATTTCACATCAAAGGTGATTTTTTTTTCTCTTTGGTTGTGAGTAAGAAAATTTTTAAAAAGCAAACAAAAAGCCCCAAGGGAGAGCCAGGGAATTGTTAAAGCTCTCCAGGGCTCTGTGCTGTGCTCAGACCTCTCCATCCTCTTTTCCTTTAAAACCCTGGACCGAGGTGACCATGGCAGGAAGAGCTTTTCCCATCAATCAGGGCTGGATTCTGGCTGCCAGTGCAGCCACAGCCAATTTAGCATCTGCTCCAGTCTGGGATCTGTGTCACTCCGAGGTTTAAACCCGCTCAAAATCCTATTAAAGCCAGTGCTAGGGCCCCATAAACTGAGCTGRGTTTAGTGTAGATCTACTTTACAGATTTCTTCTGGTACCTCAGCACATTTGGGGATTTTTTGGTCAGTGAGTACCTTTGGATGAGCTGTGAACTTGTCTGGGAYGACAGGAACTTGTCTGGGTCCTTCTTTGAAACCAGAGTGGAATGTGGAATGTGCAGTCCTGCTCCTATTTACAGGTTTCAGAGGTATCAAAGRATAAACCCATGAAAATTCATGCATTTTTGGTATTTTTATATGAACTGCCTGAGCTGTTGCACTACAGAGTTTTGGCAAAATCAAAGCTGAAATTCARTTMTATATWTTATAATATTTATAYATAATATATAAATGCAGAGAGGGAATTTACCTTGTTCATAGGGGTCAGGTTTTCTATCATGCAGCATCATCAGTTTAAGCCAGTTTTTTCCATGACATTCCTGTATTTCCAGTGACTTCAGCAGAATTCATTTTCCTCCYCCATAAATTGGCTGGGATAAAGGTTCTATTTTCATCTTTTTTGGTTTTTTCTCCCCCACCTAAGTAGGTTTCTTGATCTAAAAGCACAAACATCTTTTTTGTGCCTTGAGCAGAGAGCATCGTCTGCRCTCCAGGTGATGTCTGGTGTGAAATGTTCAGTTGTGGCAGCGGGCCAAGCTCTGCCACCCCCTTCTTGGCACTGAGGAATTTCATAGAGCCATTAACCAAATTTGAAACAAATAATCTTACAACAAAGTGCCACCCCCCAAAACAGGAATTCTGGCACTTCCAGTCCTGATCCCTGATGTGTCCCTGAAGAAGGAACCAACTGGAGAAGTTCATCCTTGATAAACTCGTGAAAGTACTGAATTAAAAACTCATTGCTGGCTGAGCTGGGATTTTGGGATTGGGGTCGTGGTTCAGGGGGATTTCTGGAGCATCAACACAGCAAGATAAATATTGCCTGCAAGTAAATATTGGATCTCCATCTCTGGCATGAGGTGTTGAATTCAGCAGGACRTTTTCTGTTGACTTCCCAGTGCCCAGCCTCCAAAGAACATGTTTTATTCATTAACCCCAAAACCTTGTGAAGGAATGAGTGACAGCAATCATTAAACATTTGCTGCCTTCAATTTATCCCCCTTCAATTCTGCTGGGGCTTTAATGGCTCAGGAAAAAAAAAAAGTTTGCAAGGGGATGGAGCAGGACTCCATCTGTTCAGACAGATTAAAGGGAGCGGAGGACAATTTGGAAAGGATGAGCACTGAAGGCATTGTTATTGCTCTTGCTGAGCTTAATTACAGAGAGTGGGGAGCAATAAATCCATCTGCAGCACGTATTGATTGCCCTGGCAATTGCACACCTCTGCTCCGAGGCAAAGTCAAAGATGTTCCAGCTGGATGTGACCGACCAAGCCAGGCGGGGAGCTGGGAAGGGAATATTGGCAAAGGGAATGGGTGGGTTTGTTTCACATCCTGCTCTGAGGGGCTTGGAGAAGTCACTCAGGGCGTTAAGGGAGGGATTGGGTGTTCTGCACCCCAAGGGCTGGGAGGAACAGGGACTCTGGAGTGGTCCTCAAAGCAGGGTGTAGCCCTGGTTTCTCTGAGTGTTAGGAATTTTAAGCTCGTTAGCAGCTTGTTGTTAGCAGTGCCTGTCTCAGGGCAAAGTCCTTGAGACTTTGTTCCCAGAATTGTCTTGTTTAAACAATTTCCATGTTCTCAACACAATATCTTTTGCACCTGGTGTTTGGGGTTTTTCTGCTTTGCCCAACGGAGTCAGAGAGGTGTTGATGTTGTTAACCAATCATGGAAATTCTCCAGGAACTGTGCTATAGATATGAGTGGGGAAATCTATAAAGTGAGCCTTCATCTTGGAAAACTAAAAGCCTTCTGATATTATTGGAGTCTTGTGTGTCCTATAGCAACAGCAGCATCCAGACTAATTAGAACAGCAATTAGAACAGCAATTAGAAGCTCTAGAACAGACCAGGACCACGTCCCTTTGGACCTTGAAGTCCTCCAAGAATGGAAACCCCACAGCCTCCGAGGGAAGCCCACCCCTGTGTTTGAGCACCTCGCAGTGAGGAAGCTTTTCCCAAAGTTTAAATGGAATTTCCCATTTTTCAGCTGGATCCCTTTGGTTCTTTTGCTCCCTCAGGGCAGCAGGTGAGGATCAGGATTTGTCCTCCTCACCCTCCATCAGATCTTCGGACACAGGGATGGGATTCCCTGAGCCCTCTGGAGGATTAGGGAGTCCTGCCACCCCCACCTGACAGATGCTCCAATCCCATAATCATCTTTGTGGCCTTCAAACCTGCTTGGTGTCTGATGAAGAACCTTGGACTTGGAATATTTTAAGTTGCATTCAGGGAAGTAATTTAATTTCCCAGTTTATGGTTTTCTTCTCTTTTTAAAGGAAAAAAATATAAAAAACTTTTTTATTAATTAAAAAAGTTGGATTTCTAGATCCAGTGGAGGGGAGGGTGAAAGGCCTGAGCAGTGTTGGTGTGGGAAGATGGAATCAGAGGAAGGATTTGAAAGTTTGGTCGAGGAGGAAAATCTTTGCCACCAACCAGGTGACTCAGATCCCAAGGAATTTGAGACTGAATTCAGTCTTTGGGGATGCCACTTAAATTCACACCCAGGACAACTGGCACTTAAAGATTTATCTAAAAAAAACTCAAAAAGCTTCTGAAAAAGCTGCCTTTAGTCAAATAGATTCTTGCAGAATTTCAGCCAAACTTGCAATAAACTCTTGGTTAACCTGTCATTGGTTWTAAGGACAGAATTTTGCCAAAATACCAAATTTCCCCCATGAAACCAGTAATTAGAGCTGTGATGTGTTTTATAATCACGTTAACAATAAGTAGATATATTTTACTGGGGTAATTTCACCATTCCCATTAAAAAAAAAAAAAAAGAGTGCAAAATTGGGTTTTTTTCCTCAAAAATTATCTGGCTTTATCTTCCCCTGGAAGAACCAAATACCCTGAAGACAGCCTGGATTGCTTCTTCAATTACAGCTGCTTTCCTAACTAATAGTTTTTAGAGATTCCCTATTAATGCTTTTTATGCCTCTTGAAAATGCCAGCAATATTGCTCATAAATCATTGGCCTTTCCTTTAGCTCTCCTGGATTAATATAAATTCACTTTAATTACAATTCTGTTTGGAGCAGGTGCCTTTGATCCTGCCTGGGTTTGGGGCGGGGGAAGTTCAGGGCAGCTCGTTAAGGTTGGGATGATTAAGTGGGGGAAGGAGATACTGGGAAAGGGATTTATCTGCTGGGGGAAATTCCAGCTGGCCTTGAGGAGCTTTATTCTTTACCTGGACTCATTTCTGGATGGTTTTCTGTGGATATTTCCTCCTTAGTGCCTCCTCACAAAGCTGCTGGCTTTGTCCACAAAGCTTTGCAACAAGTGGGTGTGAATTAATGGTGGTGGTMACTCCCCCAGGCACTCCTAGAGGTGTGCCAGTGGATGTGCTATTCCAAACACGTTATTTTCGTGTGGAAATCAGTATTTGGTGGTGGGAAGAACCAAGCTYGATGTCTGCAGGAGCCAGCAATGTTTGGTGTCACTGATCCCGTGGGTTTTTGGCCGGTTCTGATTTATGGAAGGATTCCCAAGCTC
The DNA here is from genome assembly GCA_902810485.1 of Alauda arvensis. Taxonomy (NCBI): domain Eukaryota; kingdom Metazoa; phylum Chordata; class Aves; order Passeriformes; family Alaudidae; genus Alauda; species Alauda arvensis. The sequence continues at coordinate 293,223 of CADDXX010000628.1, forward strand.
CATCCCCGCCTAAAGGGCTCCAGGATATCCACTGGAGTATAAATGCCATCATTTTATATCCCTGCTGTGCCAGAGCAAACASAGCCAGCTGTGCTGGAATGACAAAAATCCTGATTGATATTCCCGGGGAGTGGAGTCCAAAGCCAGCCCAGAGGTGAGCACAGAGGTGAAACCCCTTGTGCAGCTCACTCCACTGCCTCCTTAAGGAAACATCCATTTCCCCTGCTAAACACCAAGGGAAAAAGGGGCCTCTGTGTGCTCCATTTTTCTCTGCTGACATTTTGATGGGATTGAATTCATGGTGCTGCAGAGAAATATTGCCCAGCAAACCTCCCAGCCCAGGAAGGAGCGGGACGTTCTCCCMAAAGCCAGCAGTGCAAGTCACAGCTCCACTTCGGCAGAATTAGTGAAATGCATTTCCCTCTCACCTAAATCACCTTTTCCTCTGCAAGGGGCACTTCTGTTAAATGCTGAGCATCTTCTTTTTATTATTTGGCACAGCAATAAGCAGAAATATCAACCCTGACACTTGGGACAGCCCTAAGTCTGGTGCAGGTGTGTCACCAGCTTGCAAACAGTCATTTGATTCCTGTGGCCAATTGTTTCTGATTTATTGCTGATAATTCAGGAGGCTGATGTGATATTTATRGTGACTTTTATTTTTCATTTTAAGGAAAAATGTTGTGGTGACCCGTATCCCTTTGCATGTCTCAGCAAGTGTTGCTGCTGGCATTTGAGCAGGCATTAAACCACTTTCTTCTCAATTCTCTCTCAGTGGAAAAACTCCTCAGTGAAAGCCCAGTGCTGCTGGTCTGAGAGCGTGGGCAGTGCCACAGCTGAAGCCTCTGGCTTTATTATTTTTTTAACTCTTTTTAAATTTTTCTGACATTCAGACTCGCCAGAGGGAAGTTGTRATCTGAAGGGCAAAGAACTGACTCACTCATTTTGCACTTGAACCCGTCTCAAGAAGAAAACCACCGTCCAACCAACCTCATTAATTTATCTTGGGCTGCCTGGTGATCTGGATATGCTCTGTTTTTCTCCTTTTTTCCCTTTCTTTGAAGCTGATGTGAATGATTCTGTGTTGGCACAGCTGTGTGTGGCCCCAGAGCTGCAAGGTTTGATTTTTCAAAGCATCCCTTATTTCCCAGGAATATTTAAAATAGCAGCTAGGATTGGTTATGGGATCTTGGAGTGGTGTGGGYTGGAAGGAACCTCAAGCCCRTCTCGTTCCARCCCCTGCCACGGGCAGGGACACCTTCCACCAGCCCAGGGTGTTCTTTGTTATTGTATTAAAAGCCATTTTCAGGGTCACAAAGTGAGGAAATGAATGAGCTGGAAATAAGATCCAGGATGTGCTCATAAACACCCTGCCCTCCATGGTCACCTTGGAAAGGATTCAGTGAACTCAGTGGAAATGCACAGGGAGGTTAAACAAGAAAATCAAGAACAAAATGATTTCTGTGTGCTGAGCTGGTCACTCTGAGGAGCCCCAGATCCCCCAGACCCAGCCATGGGCAGAAATCTCCTCTCCTTCACCTTGCCAGCTTTAGGGAAGGTGTGTGCTCCAGGAGAGGTGGGATGCTCCTTGTTTTGAGCTCTCTCCTTTGGTGACATTGGCAGAAGTCACTAAGCCACTTAGTTTTTCAGTGCATCCCATAAAATGCAAAGTGTGTTTGATGAGAAACCACTTACCCCATTCTTTACAGTGTGCAGACAGAGTTATGAGCTTGGCCAGCAGCTTCCTTGATGAAAGAATAAAGTAGACTTTTTTTTTTTTCCCCTCCACCCTTCGAAATGGGCAGAATAAAAATTTTAATTACTTGTTTGTCTATAAATAATTCAGAGGCGCTATAGGTCGTGCTCATACACATGCACACACGAGAGAGATGCAGATCTTGTGCCAGAAAATGGCTTCAGCCTCTCACAGGTAGTAAATTTTCCACGGATTTACGGCTGGTAGTAGCAGTGCCCAGGCACAGAGAAATTGTGTGTCAAGGTGATCAGCAAAGGGCAGCAGGGAGAGGCTTTTGCCTCCTGGGAAGGCACCAGGGTCTCTTTCTCTCTCTCTTTCAGGAGTTTTTCCTACAAAGAGGAAAAACTTATGGACAGAAATAAAAGTTATCACCTCCTCAGCCTAAAGAGCTGCTCAAATGTCAGACCCCTCCTTAGTCCTGCAGCCATTCCTCATCTTCATCCTCATCATCCTGTGCTCCTCAATCTCTCAGAATTTCCTTCTTTCCTGGGGGTTTGTTGTGTTTTTCAGGGCTATCCTGTGCTCTGCACTTCTGTTTCTGTCCCTGTCACCTCTCTTTGGAGCTGATATGACAGGGAATTCTTGCCAKGAGCCTTTGTGGGGTGCAGGTGATGCTGGGCTTTGCATTTAGCGCTGATCCCTTGGGAATGTCTGCCCAGTCCTTCCCTTCTCCCAAAATATTCCTGAATAATTACATTTATCCAGAAGATCTGTGGCTGCCTCAGCCCTGGAAGTGTCCCGGGCTGGGCTGGAGCAACCTGGGACAGTGGGAGGTGTCCTTGCCCATGGTGGGATTGGACTGCGTAGGAGAAGGCCATACAGGTGACCTCAGCCCTGATAATTAACAGCTGTGTTAATTATACAATACAGCCTGGCCCCTGATGAGTCACAGCTCTAGCCAATAAAGAGAAGTGTGATCAAAGGCAGGGGGTGAGTTGGGGAGGGGAATCATGAAGAAGGAACTGTGAAAGAGGAGGAACTTTGAGGAAGAGGGAATGAGAGGATCATGGAAAAGGAGGCTCCTGGGGAGAGAGAATCCCTCTGTGAGCTCAGCCTGGGCCTGCAGGCAGAGGCTGCTGCTGGAAGCTGCAGTCACAGTCTGGCCAGGGCAGAGCCTGCAGTCAGAGGCTGCAAACCAAGCCCTGCAGGCAGAGCTCAGCAGGAAATGAGCAGCAGGCAGAGGCTGCCAGGGRAAGCTCCAGCAGGAGCTGCTGCAGCCAGAGGCAGGGAATGGTTGGAGTCAGGGTGGCTGAGCTGTGAAGAGGAATAAACCAGGYCCCTTTYCATGCTGTGATGAATGAGAAGTGTYYGGGCTCATTTCTACCCTCTAACAYGAGGGCTGATACAAYRGGACTGGATGTTCTTTAAGSTCCCTTCCCAYCCAAACCATTCCATGATTATTTACAGGATGAARTGTGAAGGAATTTGTGGGTGAAATCAGCTGATTCTGAATGCACAAATATGAACTATATCTGAGGGAGGAGGAATGGGAATGAGGACAGGGGATTGGCACCAGAAACCCCTGACAAGGGGCTGCCCAACAATAGGAAACRTGTGGAACTTGATTTCCTCGGGACTAAAGGAGATAGAGTCGTGTGTCAATTAACCTTAAGCCAGATAAGTGCCTGAGGATTAATTTACTTGATAATGCTGGAATCTGGGRAGATGTGGAGGCTTTTAAATCCTTCCTTTCAATAGTGGAAACTATTTAAAATATAATTAATGCTGCTTTTAAATATATATGTGTAGATAGGTTTATAGATAACAGAATGAGTTGGTAATCCTTGCATTAGAAAATGAAATGTTTTCCAAGGAAAAAAAGGATTTAAGCAACACTTCCAGGCTGCTGGGTGGGGATTCGGTTTCATGGAAGACAAAGGAAGTTTCCAGAGGTTAAGGATTGTGTTAAAAGGACAGGATTTCAGTGCTGGTGGGTGAGTTGGCTGAAGTTTAGGATGYTGATAATGCTAATTGGAGCTCTGCCCTTGCACTCGGAGCAGGATTTACCCTGTGCCACTTGCTGTGATGCTCTGGAGAGCTTTTCCCATGGCCCTGAGCTGATTCCCTTGGCTTTTCCATTCCCAGGTACTGGAAGGAATCACCAGCAATCCTCTCTGTTTACCCTTTGGGGCTAAGTGCATCCTCAGAAAATGTAAATATTTCCTTTGCTCACCCTTGGCATTCAGRGGGGACTTTTCCAAGGGACTGATGCCTGTGTGTGATTAGCTGCTCACAGCCTCCTAATTAGCTGAAATGTCATTTGCCTCCTGTTGCCTCCTTGCATGTTTTGCCTTGTGTTTAGTCCCTGGGAAGAAAAACACTGGGGAGAATTCAGCTGCTGTGGCTGAGCTGGGACAGAGCTTCCCTTTTGGCTTGGCAACCTGTTAAAAATAGAGAAAATAATAATGGTAACGTTTATGTGACAATTTTGTCCATTTCTAACACCATAAAAACTGAATCTGGGTCTAATTTGTGGCCTGGGAGAATCTCCCAGAGCCTGACCCAGAATTACTCCCATGGAAAGCCTTTCCCTTGTGCAAACCATGATTGGTTTGGTTGGCTGAGGTTTTTTTTTATTTTTTCCCTTTTGATGCATTTTTGATCTGAACATCTCAAACCCCTTCAAAAGTTTCCACCCAGTTGTTCACCTGCAACTCCAAAGAGTTCTGAAGGTTTTTTTTTTTTCCCATCTCTGCTCCACTTCAAGCGCTTCAGAACCCCCCATCTTTGTGCTGAGGATCTAAAACCGTGTTAATGCACACCCTTCAGTGGGGCTTTGATCTGGTGCCTCCATGTCTGGCACCTCCAGCACCCAGGTTCTGCCCACTGCTGCATTCCCAGCGCTTTGGCGAGGAGGGATTGTAGGGAAAGCTCAGATTTTAAAAAAGGAATGAAGACCCTGAGCTCCCTTCGAGTGTTACAGGAGGAAATGTTACGGGATCTGTTGTCACTCCATTGTCTGGGACACTTTTATTTCATCACTGCTCTCTTGCCTCAGCTCCTGTCGTGTTGGTACYTGATTTAATGCATCCCTGGCCCCAGAAATACAGCAGAAAGGTCCARAAATAAACCTTGAGCTGCCACCAGCTCTGTGCCAGCACCCTCTGCACCCATCTCACACCACGGGAAGGGTGGTTTTCTTTAGCTGGAGAAGCCAAACCTCCATCAGGAAAAGCACAATAGGATTTTTTTTCTTTCCCCCCATCAGGAGGCTGCAAAAGCCCTTTGGATTCCCCCCTAAACGGATTTCACACAGCTCAATAGGCTGCACTCCGGTGATTGGAAATGTCAGAGTGATTAGGGAAAGCTGGCATTTTGCAGGCACTGGGAGTGGAGCTGGGGCTGCACAGCCCAGGGGTCTCACATTTATCTTAAGCTGCTACAACGCCGCTTTTAACCCGCAAATGTGACATTTGTTTCTCCCGGGGTGCAGATTACGGGGAGGGAATGACCCCTCTCACCTTGCCCTGCTTTTGTTTATGTGCGCTCACAGCAGCGGCTGAGGAGCCCAGCCTATGAAATTTATTCTGGGTATGAAAAAACCCTGCCTCCACCGAGCTGTGGTTCAATATTTGCTTGCATTTAGGCAATTTGCTGAGGTCACGATGTCGATGGGGGCTTCATTTCRCCTGGAGAATGTCGTTTTCTGACCCAATCAGCAGCTCCCAGCCCAAACAACTGCTGCTGAGGGCTGGGCAGGATTTGTTCCATCAGGAACGGGTTGAGCACAGGGAGGAAATGTGAGCACAGGTCCAACTTTGGGGTGAGTGGGGGCCAAATGAAACACCTGAGCCCTGTGCCTGGAGCTTCCAGGTGCTTYAGRAAGTGCTGGGCATCAAATTCCTGTTACAGACAACAAAAAAAGTGACCCCAGCACCSCCACAAGATGCTTCACACTTGTGSAAAAWCTCYYTAAAAASAAAACAGAATAAARCCTTYATTGAACCTCAAATKAATATCRAGTGAARCCAGCAGCTTWAGAGAAAATTAAGATATTAAAATTRCTTCTTGCGCCCATCTGGTCATTTTATGATGCTGTCTCCTGGCAGATGCACCTGTTTAAAAAGAATTGTGAAATATCAAGTTCCTGGCCCTGCTGATGCTCTTGTTTTGGGGTTTTTGTTTTTGATATTTTTCTTTTCAAATAAGGTTCACTAAGAAGAAGGCTCCCTCTTATTCTGGTTTGTGGTGCTCTGCCCTTTCTCACAGTGCTTGTTTCAGGCTGGAGGCTTTGTAGCAGCACATCTGATGGGGAGCTGAGGCATGAAGGAGCTATCAATACTAAAAATACCCTTCAGTGACATCAACACCTTTTTTTTTTTTCAAGAAAAACCCTTCATTATTTACTAAAACTGGCCAGACCCTGCACTCCTCCTTCCACCCTCCTGCTCTGCTGCCAGGCTGCCTTGATTGAGGGTGATTTTTTTTTCCTTTTTTCATGCATTATCTCCTGCGATGAGCTGAATGAGAAGGGATTTGCCATAAGGAAGAAGATGCCTGAAGCCAGGTCCAGAAAAGAAAGCGGGCTCAGGGGTGTGGAACACCCCATTAATGTTGGATTAAATGTTAAAATAAAGCCMCTTAATGCTGCAAAATATCTCCATTTCCACTGCAGCTCTGCCTTCGGAGCTGTCTTGCCCCAGCAAGGACTGCAATCTGCCTGTGGGGCAGAGCCAGGGATGTGAGAGAGCTCGGGATGGATCATTACTGCCTAAGTAAGCATAAAATATTCATGTGTTTTCCCACGGCTCTGCTTTGGGAAAATAAAAACTGCCTGTTTCCCCCTATTTACTGCCAGTGGGCTCGTGGTAATCACCCATTCCAAAGTCACTCATAAGAAAGTGAAAGCCTGAGTGGTGCTGTGGGATTAAAGCAGATATGGAAATGATCCTGCAAGGGACCATTCCTGCAGCCCTGGGACGGGTTTGCATCCCGTGGCTGACCAAACATTGCTGCTTTATTGCCCACCAAGAGGGGAGTTTGGAGATGTTCCCTGCATTTTTCCTTTCAAAAAAAAAAAAAAAAAAAAGTAGCTTTTGAGTGGCCTTTCCTGAGGGATGGAGGTGATGCTCTCACCATCCCAGGCCACGAGCAGGTTTCGTTTGTGTGGTTTTCCAACAGAAAGAGGGAGCTGGGAAGTGCTGGAAGTCGAGGGCTTGGAAAGGTGAGCGACTGGAAAAGAGCTAAATCCCATTTTTCTTTTTTAGCAGCCACCCAGGGCCAAATTCCTCGGCGTTGTTGTGCCAGGAACTCACCTTGGAAATCACAGTGACACTTTATCTGCACCCTGGGAATGCAGGGAGCCAGGTCGTGTGGCACAGAGCCCTCCTGAATAAATGCTGCTCCAGGTGAATTAAAAAATCATAGAGGAACTCCTCAGCTGGTTTATGTGCTGCTAATTGTGCAAATGTCAGCAGATGAGATTAAAATTGGAGAAGAAACCTTTTAAAACACCCACAGGGTCAGTTTTTTTGTGTTGTGGTGTGTTGAAACTGCTGTTCTTGGAAGGTTTGGGGCAGAATTTGGAATATTTCAGTGGTGACATCATCAGGCAGACACAAACATTCCCCCTTCCCCTTTCACCTCTCTCCTGGGCTGGTTTTTCCAAGAGCTGTGGTCGTGTTCCTGTTCTGGGTGTGAGAGGACTCAGCTGAGGTCAGCGCTCGGGGCTGGAGAGCTGCAGCTCCTCTGCTGCCCTGAGCTCTTCCCAGGCTCTCTCTAAGAAAATTCCAGCCTCTGGGAGTGTGGGAATGAGCCCACTCATCATTAAACCTTGGCTCACAGGCAGGTTATACCTGTGTTTGACCCAGAGATTTTGGGGTTTTTTTGTTCTAAAAATCAGATTCACCGCTTAGATCTGAAGCAGCTTCCCCGATGGCCTTCAGGATACTTGGGAAAAGCCATTAATTTGGAGCAAGGATGGCAATTATGCTCATGTGAGAGCAAAAGGGACTGTTTTGCTGCTCTGCTTTATTGGATGAGGGAGCAATTCATTATTTGTGTAGGAATCTTATTTTCCATTGCTGGCTGATCAGCCGGTCAGGACTGTAAATCTAATTAACTTGAATACAYGAGATTGCAAGAAACAGTGCTTCTCTTTGGGTTCAGATGTAAGAAATAATTAGCCCAGGAGAACTTCAGTGCTTTGGAGCTCACTGCTTTGGCAGCCCTGCAGCTCTGGGCAGGGTGGGAAGCCCAGGAAGAAAATGYGATGATTAAAAATGAATTTCTTGCTCCTTGGACGGTATCAAGAGCTCRGCTCRGTTTGTTAGGAGAGGGCATCTCYCTCCCTGACTTATTAGGTGAGGAAAAGGCAAATMTAAGSAGGAGGAGGAGCCAATCCAGCTCCYTACAAGGCTCCCACTTGKCCAAAAAGCTCCTGTTCCGTGGTGGCTGCAGCTGGGGGTGCATCTGGTGCCTCTGCTCCTGGGGGGATCCCTGTGGAGCTGCAGCCGCCTTCCTGCTGCGTCTGAACCAGAGGAAGCTCCTCAAAGAGAGGGATGGATGGGCCTCAAAGAGAGGGATGGATGGGTAAAGGTGCTGAACCTCTATGGCGGAAAAAGAAGTGGCAGAGAAAGTGGCAAAGGAACATCCTGCCGGCTTTTGATGTTTTCTGCAGGTGAATGGATGTGATCAGTTCACAGAATCAGAAAATGCTGGGTCARATCCCTCACAGGACACCCCCACAATCCCACCCCGCACCTGAGGGTTCACCTTGGCTCGTGGTTGGCAGCAGATTTTCAGTCTTAACAAAAAATAATTTAAAACTTCCTTGGCTCTCCATCATTTTAGGCAGGGCTCCTTGTTCTGGAAGTTGTGACATTCCTCCAAGAGGACTCACGTGTGGAGGAGGGTCAGGAATGCCAAGACTCAGATCCTGGAAGTGCTGCCAAGGCACAGCAGGAGGACGAGGTCGATTTTCAGTGTGCTTCCAAGAGAAGCAGGAAAACAATGTGGGAAGGGCACTTCTGAGAGGGAAAAACCTGGGCAGAGAGGAGAAAAAATCTGTGTTTGGTTTCATCTGTCAGCGGGAGCTTCCTGTGGATTGGAGTCCTTGGAATGAATTCCTGGTGCTGCAGAGGCTGTTCCCAGGCAAAGGGAAATAGGCAGTGATCAGAAAGTGGCCCCCRAATTCCTCTCTGCTGCAGGAATCCTAAAAAAATGCTGAGAACAGCACAGGGAGATCATCTTTGGAGTGCTAAAACCACTTAAATCTCTCCAGCAGACCCGGATTCCTGGGAAAACAGGAGCATGGACAGTGGGATTGATGTGGCTGTGGCTGCTCCCAGGCTGATGTGAATGAAAACTCTGTTTAACTCACCTTTAGCTCCACTGAGTACAAATTTACTTCCTACAACACATTTCAAGGCATGGAACGGCCCCATTGGCATTTCCTGCAAACCCTGATGAAATTTGGGATGAACCACCGAGCTTTCCCCAGCATTTTTATGGTAAAAATCCTTCACAGGGACTTTTTTTCAGGATCCCTGAGGCTTGGAAATTAATATTATTAGAGTTCTTGAAGAGAACAAGAGTAGGACAGCTACAGCTTCTCCTGCTCAGCTTTGATTAAAAGCCTCTTCAAGTTTATTTTGGAGAGAATCATGAGGCATTTGGGTGTTGCTAAATATAAATGGGATGACTCAAAGGCAACGCTGAGGTCCAGATTTGGAGCAGTGAATCAGGGAGAGGCTTTGAGCACTATCAAACCCCACTCCAGATTCTCCAAGTCGCCAGCAAATGTAAACAACAAAACTGAAGAAAACATCTTGTTTGGGGCTGTGTTTTCAGGCAAATGAGGCTTGGAGAGAACCTCGCAGGCGTGGGAGGGTTTTGATGCTGCACTCCTTAATAATTCCTATCTAAGTGACTTTCCCCCCCCCCCCAAATTCGGACATTTGCTTGGCTTCTAAAGGAGAGGGGTTGATATTCAGGTGTTGAACTGAACACTGACCTTTGCCTGACCATTTCTCCACAACTTTGGACCTTTTTAAGGTATTTAATAATCTAAAGAAACACATGGACATAAGTTCATAGAATTCCAGGATGGTTTGGSTTGGAAGGACCTTAAATCTCCTCCCCATGGGCAGGGACACYTTCCCCTAGACCAGGATGYTCCAAGCCCTGTCCRACCTGGCCTAAAGTTGCTTGGTTTTGGTGGGGTTTTTTGTGCTGAAGGTGGCTGTACTCATTTTTATAATCTGAGGCAGTTTGGAAAATCCTGAAGAACATGAATTCCCACATTTAGGCAGGTGGGCACCTCCAGAAAACTCATCCACCCAGGGCTCACAGGTGACTCTCTTATCTCTGTCCATGGCCCATCCATGCCCCGCCCAGGGCTCACAGGTGACTCCCTTCAGGAGCTGTCTCTGCTCAATGGGCAATCAAGGACCCCCTGTGTGACTCATGGAATGACATCAGCCCATTGTGAGATGCTCCGCCCAGGGGGGAGGAGCCAAGCATTCCCACCTGGATATAATCTGGAGCTTGGGACAGCACAGGCCCTCACTGACTGGATTCCCAGAGGGAGAAGGAGCCAAGCATTCCCACCTGGATTTAATCTGGGGTTTGGGACAGCACAGGGAGCCCTCACTGAGTGGATTCCCAGAGGACAGGAGCTGCCAGATCTTTCTACAGGATCACTGCTTCAACAATTCCACTTCATCTGCACTGCTGCCACCCCCCTAATGAACAGAGTGTCCGATTGGATTCTGACTCTGTCAAGGGTCTTTCATTTGTTCCTTTTACTATTACATTTATTTTATAGTTTTCCTATTAAATTGTATTTCTGACATCAAGTCTCCGACTGGTTTTGCTTTCAAACCAGCACACTGAGCCTGAAACATGCAGCTGCTTCAGCTTTAAAATGCTCTCATTTTTGTCTGGCATTATGTGGGCACAGAAATATTGATGCAGTTGACCACAAGTGCTAAAGAGAGAGAAATCTGAGTGGGTGAACTCACTCACAAGCTGAAGATGCCTCACTGGGGTGGATCCTTTTAAAAAGGAACAGATTTGTAAATGCTGGTGTACATGTAACTTCTAAGGAGAGAAATTATGTGTTGGTTTTGTTAAAAGTCTTTCTGTTCATGGTGGTGCTTAATTAAGGTGAATTTTTTCATTACAAGGAATAAAAAATCCCTTTACAAAGAGGCTGTAGAATATTGGATGGAATTCATCCTGTACAGAGGGAAGGACTCAGGATATTGAAGTAAGAAGAATCACTGTTCTAAAGGCCTTAATTTCCCATTTCTTGCCTCTCTCCAGAGTGGGATTCTCATTTTCCTGGAGCCCTGGCAGGCAGGAAGTGCCTTTCTGCTCAAAATGCATTTCTTTCATTTCTCAAAAAAGGATTTCTTTAATTTTTGAAGTGCTCTGTTTCTTCTTTTCCCATGCTGGGCCTAAGACAATTCCTGTCAAATTTCCAAAGGGAACAGAGCGAATCCAAGTGCTTTCCATCACATATGAAACCTGTATTGACTCTGAAGCTGGAAATCCTAATCAAGTAGAGTGCATTATCAAGTCTGATAAATCTTAACAGACCTTCTAATCAATAAAGCCTGCAGCGTGTGCCAGAGCACACAGCCAGCTCAGGAAATACGATTTTCGGGAAAGGCAAAGGATTCCTGCACGTTTATTTAGGATGAGCATCTGAGTTACAGCATTACTGCTTTATGGAAGGGGTTTAAGGTGACTCTGAGCTGAAATTAGTGAGGTTTTAATCCCAGTTTAGGGGTATTTTTTCAGCTGTCATAGTACATGGGTTTCCACAGGGAGGGGAAGGAGGTTTTTGGAGGGGCTGTGCTGGTTGGATGAGATGTGTGTGCATGAAGAGAGGACATCCTTGCGCCACATTCCTCACTTTTATCCCTTTGCCAAAGCCCCAGGAGGAGCTGAACCTCACAGACCCGAGCAGCGAGAAGCCACCGATGTCACTTTGCAGCCCAGGGAGCTCTGGGCTAAGCTGAGCAGAGTTTTCCATGCCCTCAGCCCTGATGTTTTTGGCAATCCCTTTATTCCCACTGCTGCTTTCACATCCCAACAGATTGGCCACCTCAAAGGAACTTTGGCTCTGGTTTTGGGATTTGGGGATATGGATGAGAGCACAGGGATGGGCTCCTGCTGTGGGGGGTGGGGGGAGCAGCCTTTCCATGGAATTCTGGTCATCCCAAAATTGTGACTTTGATCCCCAGATGGGCCATTTATTTMAGAGCTGGGCTTGATCTCAGTGAGTCCCTCCYRACTCAGAACATTCCATGGAAGTCGTGTTTTGGGAACAGACCCCTCAGGCTGCCTTGGGCACACGCAGCCCCTGTTCCAAGGGGCTGCAGATGGTGTTTTGTGTCCTTGCTGGCTCCACATGGGGACATTCCTGAGGAGGCAGAGGCTCCTGTGGGTGCTCTGCAGCCTTCGGTGGGTGCTGGCTGCAGCTCCCACCCCACATCCCTGGGGCAGCTGTAGGAAGAGTCATCCCCTGAACTTGGGATGCAGCAGGAAAAGCTACTTCTACTTCTCTCAACTGCACATTCATTAAATTCCCAGCCTGAAAAGCTCTCCCCCTGCCAGGATTTCTGTAAAGAAGAAGGATCACCTTGGCAGGCTGCTGCAATCCTTGGCAGGGGGAGGCCAAGTGCTGCCTGTGCCCYGAAGGCAGACGCTGCTAAATCCTCTTCCTGGGGCTGCTACTTTATTGCCAGGAGAGCTCGGGACTGAGCAGACACTGCAGACGAAGATATTTCAAGCCCCTCTTCTCCCTTCACTCGGGGAAATTACATTTTGCTGTGTAGTTTTTAATCTGTCGGCCGGGCCCGTACAAAATGACAAGTGAGCGTGATTTAATTTTATGATAGTGCTGCATTAGATGGCCACTTTTCGTTGCTGAGAAAGAGGGATTTGGAGTGGTGGCACGCTCTGCTTTTCCASATTTGGTGTCCTTGTTTCCTGGAGTCTGACATTAAAACCTTGGGAATGTTAAGAGTGGCTTTGCTGTTCAGGCCTGGTTGCCCAAGTGGATGTATTTGGGAAATTGAGTGTCACAGGAGCACTGAGGCTTTGGCATCATTTTATTGGGGCTTGTCAAAAATGTTCTTCTCTCTCCTGACCATGACAGTGCCCAGAGAAGGGCTGGAGCTGCATCAGGAGATGTTTGGGTTGGATTTTAGGGAAAGGTTCTCCCCCAGAGGGTGCTGGGCACTGCCCAAGCTCCCCAGGGAATGGGCACGGCCCCGAGGCTGCCAGAGATCCAGGAGAGTTTGGACACTGCTCCAGGGTGCACAGGGTGGGATTTTGGGGTGTCTGTGCAGGGCCTGGGGCTGGATCAGTGATCCCTGGGGTCCCTTTCTGTTGCAGCAGCTCTCTTGTCAGAGGGTAGAAATGAGCCCAGACACTTCTCATTCATCACAGCATGAAAAAGCTCCTGGTTTATTCCTCTTCACAGCTCAGCCACCCTGACTCCAACCATTCCCTGCCTCTGGCTGCAGCAGCTCCTGCTGGAGCTTTCCCTGGCAGCCTCTGCCTGCTGCTCATTTCCTGCTGAGCTCTGCCTGCAGGGCTTGGTTTGCAGCCTCTGACTGCAGGCTCTGCCCTGGCCAGACTGTGACTGCAGCTTCCAGCAGCAGCCTCTGCCTGCAGGCCCAGGCTGAGCTCACAGAAGGATTCTCTCTCCCCAGGAGCCTTCTGCTTCATCATCCTCTCATTCCCTTTTCTTCAAGGTTCCTCCTCCTTCATGATTCCCATCCCCAGCTCACCCCTTCCCTTTGATCACTCTTCTCTTTATTGGCTACAACTGGACTCATCAGTGGCCAGGCTGCATTGGGTAATTAACACAGCTGTTAATTATCAGGGCTGAGGTCACCTGTTTTCCCTTCTCCACCTTCCCACACAGGAATCCCTGGGGTCCCTTCCCATTCTCTGATTCCATGGAAGGACATTGAGCCCAGCTGGTTTTTCTCCTATCTGAGGTTCCACATCTCACACGTGCCATGACCAGTCTGTTGATTTCTGTTGTTTTTTACTAATCCTGGTACAAATTCATCATCAGAAAGGAGTGGCAGCATCTTCCCTCAGCACTGCAGCTGGGCAGGAGATGAAACATTGTMTTGAGCACACACACACCAGGGAAAACCACAGCAAACTGGGGTTTGTTTCTGGCTCTTGAGTGTCTGTTCTGTAAAACATGAGTARCACAGTTGGTGTTGCTGTTTTTTTTATCTTGATAGAAATGAGATAAGGAAGAACTGGTACTGCTGCATAGGACTCTGGGAGAACTTTGTCTGGAAAACTGTTTACAATTCCAGGCACTTGTATTCAAAGGAGATAAACAGAAACAGATGCAGAGCAGAGGTTTCAGGGTGGTTTAGGAGATGATTAACAAGAGATTGGAATACTTCTGCTTCCTTAGCTTATCACAGCAGGCTGGGTTGTGCAGCACGTGGGTGTGCACAGGGAAAAGGAGGAATAGCAAAATTTGACATGAGTTTAAATGGAAAATCTGGATGTGACAAGTTTCCTTTTCTTTAGAACAATCTCAATATTMATTTTAAACAGGTTTCTGACAGGAAGGGTACAGGTGAAAATTCACTGGTTTGAGAATYCTGATTTATTAAACTTTATTTTTAAAAAAATAGGAACTCTAACCACCCAAACAACAAGAGGYGAAACACTAGGATTATAATCTTATCCTTGTGCTCTCTGTTTTAATTAATGATCAAATTTAGTCATCTTCTTTTTAATTAATCAGCAAATTGCTTTGGTCTTTACTGGAACATGATCTGTCCTGGTGGGAAGTTGTGTCCTTGTCACAGGGAGTTGATTTAAATAGCTCCATATCCAAGAAGGAATTAAACTGAGCATCCAAACCTTCCCAGCAGTACAGGAATTCTCAGTTACAGCCTCACCAGCAAAGGTGGAAGAACAGGGATTTTCCTTGCTCTGATTCCAGGAGCAACCAAGTGCAGGTGAAGGGAGGCAACGCCATCAGATGTCCCTGCTCTCTTCTCTCCCATCCCACACCTCAGGTTTCTGGAAAGCTCCTCTGTTTTCCCAGCTCTTCACTGAGGTTTAGGAATCAAACCCAACACCTTCACATTGAGACTCATGTTCCTTTTGAGCAGTTTTGCTGCCAGGTTTTTAAAGGACTCTCGGGGAAGTCCCTCACCTGTGTTTTGCCCCTCTGAAAGATCACTCGTGGTGCTCCTTCCCAGCCCTGCTAAAATATGTTAGAATTCCTGCCTGGAATTGCAGGAATTGAATGGGAACGTGCTCTCCATCAGCCAACAAGGACACTGGTGTTCATACAGGATTCATGAGTGCATGTTAAGCACTGCTATAAAAGGACATTTCCTGTCTCCAGCTAAATTGACAGCCTCTCTTACAACATCAACTCCTCGTGCTTGGGAAATCAAGACACATGATTGTCTCTTTTTATTCAGCTAAGTAAAAAGGATTTCTTTTTAATGTCTGGGTGAGTGAAAATCTCTGCTATTTGCTGTGATGTTTCCTTTCAAGAGGCGCTGCTTTGTTTTGGTGGATAACTATTGCTTTTCCCTTTGCTTGTCTGCCTTAAAAAACGTCTGTGGGTACACACAGCTGTGATGAAGCTCCTTTCCTTCCACTGTCACTCAAAGCCTTTTCAGCAAGAGCTTTGTTTAGAGCTGGAAAATCATGATGCTGAGAAGTTGCCTGAAGAAAAAAAAAAACAAAAACTTGGAAGGTAACATGTTGTAATGAGCAGGAGTTTCGTTATTTTTGTTTTGGTTTGGTTTTTTGGGGGGTTTTTGT
>CADDXX010000628.1:313169-335337 GCA_902810485.1 Alauda arvensis
AGCTTCAACCATCATCACGAGTAAAGAACTCCAAAATTTACACTGATTTCTCTGTCACATGATTGATAAATATCTAAGGGTGATTCTTTCTGTAAAGTGTTGTTTTGGTTTGGAAAGACAGGTGTCTGCTAGGGAAAGGCCAGAGCCCCACCTTGCAATGGAGAATGCAAACCCCCTCCCTCCAAATTATTATACATTTGAAATTAAGGGGCATTCAGGCAAAAAGATGTGGGAATGGGAATAACAGTTCTTTGCTAGGATAAAAATAAAAATGTAGTAGTACAAAATACAAACAAAACCAAAAAGGAAACACCAACAGAGTCAGAATACGACCCTGCACCCTGTTGGTGCTGGCAGCAGCCCAGTTAAATCCTCCTGGAGTGACAGATGTGGTTTTGTTGGGGCACAGATCATCCTCTGTAGTTTCCTTCCAAAGGTCCAGTCGTGATGAGATGGGTTCGGTCTCCCTCTGGAATCCAGTGGAAAAACCACTGTGCTGGTGTTGTGAGTCCCAGGTTTTTATCCAGGTGGGAATTCTCGGCTCTTCCCACTGAGTGGAGCATCTCCCAATGGGATGATGGAATTCTTTCAGTGAGGCCTCAATGGCCCATTAGCAGCAGATATCCCCCGGAGGGAAGGTAGGTCCTGGAAGAGATAAAGATCACTGCACACCTGGTTTTAACTGCTGGGCCATTCACACCTCCCCTCCTTCCTGGAATTAGAGGAGATAAAGAAAAACACCTCCCCAATCGATTCCAACAGATGGTAAATAGAATACAGACTTTTTTTGGTTACATCTTGCAACCCAAAACAAGTGTTTAAAACACAGGCTGGGCTTTGGGAAATACTGAGAATTTGCATTATTTCATGGTAGTTTTGGCACCTGGTGTGTTGCTGTCGGCCTGCAAGAGTTCCAAAGGGGGAAAAAAAAAAAAAGAAATTGCAACATTTAGTTTTTGCTGATCAGTGCTAAATCAGAATCAAGGTAATCAAAGGATATAATTGGGAGTAGAATGTG
This sequence comes from Alauda arvensis, assembly GCA_902810485.1. Classification (NCBI taxonomy): domain Eukaryota; kingdom Metazoa; phylum Chordata; class Aves; order Passeriformes; family Alaudidae; genus Alauda; species Alauda arvensis. Next base: position 314,188 of record CADDXX010000628.1, read on the forward strand.
CTTAGGTTTAAGCAGGTTTCAAAGAAACTTAAACCCAGGCTTGCCTTGAATTTAATACTGAAAGCTGTTGGTGAAGGGGACATTTCCCAGGCAGGAATTGAAAAGCTCTTTGAAGCATGGAGAAGTAGCAACACCAAATAAAATAAATTAATGTAGTGATATTTCCAGGAACCCTTTYATAATTTTATAATAGAAAACGAGTATAGAGGGTAAAGGTACAGCTGGGGATATGACAGAGTAATGTGGCTSTGGACGGCTTGGCCTGGAGCAGAAGTGGAGCACAAAATCCAAATAAATATGAGGGTTTGGTGTTAAAGTGGTAACATTTCCATTTCTCTGGTGAAGCTCTCAGTGTGTGTTAACCCAGAGGAAGTGACACATTTGCACCGCTGGATTTACCTAAAATCAGCCCAGACAGGAACTCTGGGTTCAGTCTCCCGAGCCACATTTCTGTGACAGGCAAGGGAAGCTGAACGTGTGCCTCAGTTCTGTCCAGATGATTGAAGGCAGGGAATTCCCACCTGGGGGCTTACAGGAAAACTCTGCAGGCCATGTTCTCCWGGAAGGAACATCTGGAGAGCTTTGTGCACAGCTGGGTGTGACACAGGGTGACACAAGTCCTGTCCTTGGCTCTCATGCCACGAGGAAAGCTGGAGATTCCCYTTTCCTCCAGCAGAATGCTCAGCTCTGATCTGTTTTGCCATCTCGGTGTTGTCCTGGCCCGGAATAGAAGCACAGGAACAGCAGGGGATCCAAGGGATGTTTATGAGCCATGCAGCAAACATGAAACCCCACTCCATATCTCGCCTTTGCCGTATCCAATCTCGTGCAGGGCTGTGTGCAGGGGCACCGAGGCAGTAAAACAGAGCAGGATGTCATCCCTGAGGAATGTCTGAGCCTCCCCAGCCGAGCAGGTGGTGAACTTGTGCTTGGCTGGCTTTGACAGCAGYTCTGCTCCATCCCCCAGTGAAAATTAAATAAAAAACCTATGCTTGGAGYGCAGCTCTCCACCAGGGCAGTTTGGAAGAGCTGCATCCCAAGCCTCTGGAGCTGCCCTGGCTGGRTTTGGGYGTGGCAGAGCTCAGGGGAGGTGCCATACTCTGCTCAGTGAGGACAAGAGCCAAAGCTGGGAATTAAAACAGGAAATTCCACCTCAATAAAAGGAAGAATTTCTTCATACAGAGCACTGGAAGAAGTCCCTAGGGAAGATGTGGAGATTCCCTTTCTGATTGAGCAACATCCCAACCCCACCTGGGTGTGTCCCTGTGTCACCTGGAGCAGGTGACCCTGCCTGGGCAGGGGGTTGGGCTGGGTGATCCCTTCCACCCCTGGAATTCTGTGAGGGTGGATTCTGACAGCCTGGTCAGAGGAAGTTTCCAAGCATCAGACAGCAGCAGGGCCTGTGAGAAATGAAACTTCCCCCGGCACTGCTTTGGAAGAACCATGAACAATCTTTCTGCACCYGCTGTTTATTGCAAGATGTTTGCAAGGAGGTGTCGTTCCTAATTAGCCGGTGATGCTGAGGGGTATTAATTAAAGGACCAATCATGTCCAGCTGCTTTGATACTGTCTGTATAAAAGTGTGCTTTCTGAATAAACCTGGCTTTTTGGAAGATTGGAGTCTGCGTTGCTTCATTCAGCTCTCCCTAATGTGACAGTGACCTGTGAGGATCTGGCTCCCCACAGCAGCTGGAGACTCAAAACCCAACCTTTTCTCCAGGAGCCCTGATTTCTCTGAGTTTTAGGAATTTTAAGCTYGTTAGCAGCTTGTTGTTAGTAATTCTTGTCTCAGGGCAAAGTCCTTGAGACTTTGTTCCCAGAACTGTCTTTTTWAAACAATTTCCATGTTCTCAACACAATATCTTTTGCACCTGGTGTTTGGGGTTTTTCTGCTTTACCCAAYGGAGTCAGAGAGGTGTTGRTGTTGTTAACCAATCATGGAACTCTCCAGGAACTGTGCTATAGATATGAGTGGGGAAATCAATAAAGTGAGCCTTCATCTTGGAAAACTCAARAATCCTTCTGAATTAYTGGAGTTTTGTGACATTCTCCTGTGCATCTGTCTCAGAYAATCCAGCCCAGCACCAAAACCGAGGGAATGTGGATGGATGGGGCCCCCAAACCCAGCTGGGTTTATGAACAGAGGGCAGTTTCTGGGTGTAATTTCAATTCTGATCCCCCGTAATGAGTTCAATGCATTCTGCAGTGCTCCCATAAAGCTGCCTGTGGGATGACAGCAATATATGGTGTGATGTTACAKGCCTCTCATAACATTCCAGAGTAATTGGGACATAAAACTGGACTGAAACTTTAAACCACATTTCAGCCTCTGTTCTCTCTCCCCTTCAGCAGGCAAGGGCAGTAATTTAATATTGACTCCTGGCTGCAGGATTACCATATAATCCAAATGTGAGTAACAATTAAAGCACAGCACGGTGATTAAAGTGTCYCTTGGAATATTGGAAATGCTGTGAATAAACGGGGCAGGGATGTGAGGCAGGGTTGGAGTTCAGGGATCTGTTCTGAGGGGTTGTGCTGAATAAAACAGGTTGGGCTGGGGAAGTTTCSTGCACTGTCTGTGCTTCTTTCATGCTTTGCCCTCAAACACGGTCTTGTTTGATATATTTKGATTCCAGGCTCTGTCGTATGAAAATCAGACCTTTGAAGCCCAAATCTGAACTCTTTTTTTATTTCCTCCTCCCACTTCTGTAAGCACTGGTTTGTCTCAGGAGAGGTTAAAGGGATGGTTTCCCTCACCAGCTGAGGGAAGTTATTTCTTGTYAGCCAAGTACACACTTCAGAGTTTTCTGGGAGGCACAAGAGCCATGAAAGGCAGCTCAAACAAGAAAGGAAGGAAATGAAATGCAGAAACCCTTTAAAAAAACCTATAGTCATGTGTGAGATCCATCGAGCTTGGGGACAAATGTGCAGCACAAAAGGTCCCTGAGCTCAGCTGTTGGTTCTTCCAAAGCTCTGTTTGTGTTTCCCTTTGCTTGTACCTCAGATCCTGAATTTCATGGGTTTTTAATGGATTCATTCCCAGCAGTTTAATGGGGATGAAATGTARGTGTTGGAGCAGCAAGGGTTGTGCTGGTGGATCCTGGGGTACAGGAGGGTGTTGGGGGTTAAATTTGGGTTTTTTTTTTTTGTTTGCCTTTTGGAATTTTTTCCCTCAAGTTGCTAAGCCACTAAGGACTGAGTGCTTGTCGGTACTTAACAAAAGACAAAAGAAACCAGGGAAGGGACGGGGAGCTGGGGGGTGGGCACTCTTCCCCTTAGCACTCCAGAGAGAGGTCACCCAGGCAGGTTTTGCTTGCTGCTAGAAGAGTTTCACTGTCACCATCGACTCCACTCCTGGGAAAACCTCCCACCATCTGCTCGTGTGCCCGGGGATTTCTGAGCTCTCCTCCTGCCCCGCTGGAGTGGGCCTGACCCTGTCCCACCGTCGCTTTGAGGCTTTTGCCTATGCTGATCTCTCACCCTCTGCTCAGCCAGGACATCTCTGCTGCTCCAGCCACCACTGTGGAACTGCCCATCCACCTCATCACCAGCCTGGGATCTCCCACCGTTCCAGCTTGGTGCCTCAGAGCCAGAGATCAGACTGCCCTGCTCTGCTCATCCTGGAGCCTCCTCTGGGCTCTCTCCAACACCTCCAGGTCCTCCCTGTGCTGGGACCCCGGGGCTGGRGCAGCTCTGCAGGTGAGGTCTCACCTGAGAGGGGCAGAATCCCCCTTTTTTTCCTCCTTTTCCCTTCCTTTAGGGGGTGAGGCTTTGGGCAGAGCAGCAGCAGGAGGAAATGAAATGAAAAAKAAAGGAAAGGAAATGCAGAAACTTTTTAAAAACCCTACAGTCATGCGTGGAAAGGTGTGAGAGGAGCAGCAGGAAGGCCCCTGGGCTGGCAGAGAGGAGCCAGGGGCAGTSCCTGGATCATCCTGATCCCCAGCTCTGGCTGTAGCTGATGGAACAGGGACAGAGACGCCGAAGTGAAAGGCCTTGAGCTGCTTGTGCGAGGCGCTGCTCAAAGGGAAGAAAGAAAATTAACTCAACATTCTTGTAACCACTTGAGGCAGACGCAAATAAAATGGAGCAAGGCTTTTGTGTGTGTGTGTGTGCGCGCGTGTGTGTGTTGGGGTGTTTGTGAGCTGGGATTTGCAGAGCTGATCCATTATCCTTGATGAAAACGTTTCGACTGCTTTTTGTCAGAGCCCTTCTGTGCTCTAAGTGCTTCTCTTCATCATAATGGGCTTCCCTGATAGATATCCCTGCCACTGCCACCAATCCAGCTCCAAGCTTTATTCCTTTAGAGTTTAAGAATGTGGGTTTTATGATAATGCCTTTCCTGTGGCTGCTGAGCAGTGCCCAGGGGTTTTGAAGCATTTATTATTGTTAATAATCCATGTTTAATAGATCCGCTTTCTTCTGGAGATGGCAGAGGACTTGATCAATTTTGCAGAGGGGAATTATTTCACCTGGTAATGAAATACCCCGATCTCCTGGGCCAGGAAAGGGATAGGATGGGACAGAGCAGCTGAGCAGAAGAAATGCTGGGTGGTTTTTGCATCTGTAATATGAAAATCCTTTGCTATTTTGGGCACCTCTCTTCCTTCCAAGCAAGAAACAAGCAAAAAAAAAATTTTAAAAAATAAAATTAAAAAAAATAAAAGAAGTGTGATGCAGATGAAGGAGCTGGGGAGATGRGGAAAGGTCATTTTCCTCACACAAGGAGGAGGAAGCTGTCTGTCAGGAGGAGATCACACAGGACATCTTGGCCCCATGGCGGGGAATCAGTCAGGACTCAGCCGCGTTTGATTTCTCCCTGAGCTCCTGACAGTGCCCGGCCCAGGGGTAGGACAGGGAGTTCACAGAGAGCCTCAGGACACGGAATCTGATGGGGAATTTGATGGGGCACTCACTGCCTGTCTCTGTGCCCCTCTGGGAACTCGCAGGCACGGGGCAGCCATGGAGAATGACAATATTTGAGTCTCCTGGCAAGGGGGGAGTTTGGAAAAGCTTTCTGCTAAACGTGGCTGGTTTGTGTTTCTGTGCATTACAGATTGTTCAGCTAAAGGAAAAGGGACTTGCAGGGAAAACAGAAACCCTGTGCCATAAACCTGCAAGGTCCTGTTTGGGTGTAAAACAGGGAGCAGTGGCCTGGGCTYAGCTGCCACAGAAAAGGGAGAGGCTGGGGGTCCTTGGGAAATGCCAAAGCAATGGGAAGTCACCTGGTTCCAGCTTTTAACCTGCACATTTCTTGTGTGGATCTGTTCACAGGGATCTGAGAAGAACAGGCTCATGGATGAGCTGGATCCTTTCTGATTCTCTTCCCTCAGCACTGCTGGGAGCTGTCTGTGGTCCCTAAAGAAGGGCTGGGAGCTCTGCAAATCCACACTCACCCTTTTCCTTGCTCGCATAAACACTTAGAATCCTTAATTTTTCTTTTAGAGACGTTTCCAGCCCAGTAGGTTTTGAGCTTTTCCTCTGCAGCTCCATTTATTTCCCCTCGTGGGGTTTGCATCCACCTGACCTGGTGAGTGGTGAATTCTTCCAGAAAAAGGGTCACAAACCTGGGAAATTTTGTTTTGGTGGTTGCTGGAGATGCTGCAGTGAAGGAACTGATGGCCTGTGTGTCAATCCTCACCTTAGCAGCAAAATGACCTGGGAATAAAGRAATGTGAAGGATGGGAGATGTTCACCTCACCTCTCAAATGCCATTGCTGTTTAACTGTTGCAAGAGCTAATTAAAACAGAAATTTCGCTCAATTTAAGGTTAACAGCCCTGCATTTCTGTAAGTCAACCGGGAACTAATTTGGCCTCACCTGACAACTGGCTCCATTTATCTCATTATCCCCATTAATTTGCTTTGCATTATGTTTCTTTTCAAGGGCTGAGCCCGACTGCCTTGACATCACTTTCCATTTTCAAACGTGTTTTTTAGTGCTTTATTTCCTAATTACCATTTCATCTGCCACCCCTCCCCAGCCCTGAGCCACGGTGATGTCCTCAGGAGGAGGAGCAGCAGGACGGATTTTTTTYCAGGTACTTAAGTTTGGAAAACTCCCGAGTTCAGAGCGCCAGCAGCTGCAGTTGTGATTTGGCTTTAATTGATTTTTAAGAGCATCCCCACCTCCTCCTCTGCCTTCAGCRCTCTCACCTCAGAAAAAGGGAGTGGATTTATTCGTGCCCAGGCTCTGAGACACCACGGGGGGATGGCAGAACCAGGAGAGGTGGCCCTGACCCCCGCTGAGAACATTTTATTTCAGGCTCCAGCAACTCAATATTCAAAGCAATCTCCCAAAACCCTCTAAAAAAGCAGCAGAGACTTTGTGCTAAAAATACCAAAGGCTTTCCGTGGAGCTGCTCCGGCTGAGGAGCGTTGTTTGCTCGCAGATAATTAGCAGAGTCCTCAGAGCTTTCCCTCTGGCTTCGTGCACAGCCCAAAAAAAAACAAAAAACAAAAACAAAAACCACAGAAGGAATTCAGCGAGGCTACTCAGAGCATCATCGAAATACCGGGTTCGTGACTCATCTCCCAGGCCGGGGGAAGAGGCAGGAAAGGCTGGAATAAAAAAAAGGAAAAGCTCTCGTTCAGTGAGAGCCATCATTTGTCTTCTCCCCTGGAGCTTCCTTGGCAGTGCCAGGCAGAGGTCAAATCGTTCTGGTTGGAGCCCGTGGTGGTTTTAGGCTGGARTTGGCTGGAAATATTAATTTAGTGYGGTGGTTTGGGTTCATTAATTWGAGATTTTGCTGGTTAATGCACTAAATGCTGTGGTGGGTTGAGTGTTGGTTAAATGCTGGGGTATTTATAATGATTATTTATTTTTTGTTGAGAGGTAAGATTTTTTTTTAAGAAGTAAAATTAATAGGAGAATAAAGTAAGTTTGAACTTAAAAGGGTATAAAGCACCAAGCCAAGTATCAAACACCATTCTTAAAACTTGCAAGAAGGACAACTTAAAAAAATAAATTTAAAAAAAAGGTTTTTTGGTGTTTCGTTTTTCAGAATGCTGCTGGGTGGCAGGAGATGTTTTAAGAGAGATTTTAAGAGATGTTTTGGAGATGTTTGAAGTCTTCCAACCCAAACCATTGTGGGATTTYRTGATTTTCTGCCCCATTTCCACCACGAGGTTGGAGATGGGGCTCYAGACAGGAACGTGGCTGTGTCAGATCAGAATTGCTGTGAACCCTGAGCAGGGCTTTGATCATCAAAGGGATGCACAAATTAAGTACCTGCAGCTTTGATTTCTCTCATTCAAGAGAGAAAAAAAAAAAAAGCCCCTTTTTTATTATTTTTTTTAAAATAAAACCAGTCAAGGCCATCTTTGGAAGGTGCCTGCAAACACCTGTGGAYGTGCAGAAGAATTGGAATTGTTCCCTTGCCCACCTTTGCCCATCAGCTGCTTGTAAAGGGGTTTTTTTTCCTCTCTTAGCTGTGCTTTTATGACACTCCCTCAGTATTTAAAACGATCCCAGTCCCTGCTATYGGCATCTGCATAAGAAATGCAGAAATCTCTGCGCTGCTGCGACCTCGGGATGTGCTGTGYGATTGCAGATGATGTGGAATTTGTCTTCTGAATAAACTTTCGTGACATTCTGGGAGGTCGGTTGAGAAGCAGCCGTGTTGTGCACGGGGTTTATTCAGAACTGCCTGGAACGTTCCTGGGAGGGGAAAGGCAAAACGTCCCACAAGGGACACACTAAATTATTTCATTTATTTATTTTTTTTTTTACCTCTGTTTAATTTGTGACAACCGAATTAATTTCTAGCAGTGTCAGGGCATTAATAATTCTAATCTCACTTTGATTGTGTTTCTAGTTAGTATTTTAATATTGCAGAGATCAAAGGTCTTTCCAAGATTATGGTGAGATTTTTGTGCTCAAAAAAAAAGCCCTGTAGAATGCAGATGCTGCAGACTCAGTTCTTAAAATGATTAACAACCAAAGAGTTAAATAAGGTAAAAATAAAACCAATGCTCCTGAACTGAAATAATTTGAGTTATTCTCATTTTAAAGCATGGAATGAAAGGAAATCACCTTGTTAGGCTTTGCTGGCTGACACTGAGTCCTCCCTTGGTGCAAGGTCTGGGGAGGGTTTTGTGCTAAATCACATTTGGGACTTGCTCTGTGTTTTTGTGCTGTTCTCCTGCACAAGGTTAAAGATTCCCAGCAATAATTATGTTTCTATTCATGTGAGTTTTCAGTAGTCTCAGAAAAAAAAAATGTATTTTAATGCCTTTGCTTTGTGAGGGAATTTCAACATTCTTTTAAATACAGAAAACCTCGATATTTCCTGCGTTTTTGACAAGATAATTTGGATCTTCCAGAGCCTCATCTGAATTTCTGCCCACGCTCAGCACCGTCCAAGGCCAGTAGAGGTGGTACAAACCCCAGCCCTTTGCTCAGCTGGTTCACTCCTCTGTTATTTACATTGGCCCTTTTGGGGCCAATTCACAGGATTAGACACAATCCATAATCAGAACTCCCATCCCAAGGAAAATTCTTGTATTTTTATCATTTTATCCAAGTTTTCCTGGATTCCAGAGCCCCTGTACTGGGAGTTCTGAGGGGACTGTGTTTGCTCTTGCTGCCTGATCATGAAGAACTGTTAATTTTTATTTTTTTTCCTGGCAGAAAGTGCCACAGGAAGTTTCCATTTTCCCATTTTCAGGCACGGATCACTTCCATTTGTGATGTGGTACCAATAATGTCAAGGAAATCCCTCAGCAATGCCCAGCACGAGCCTCCATRGGCACCCAAAAAATGTCTACTCTTATTCTAATTACTTTTTACTACTTTTGCCTCAAAATTTTGGGCCATAGAGTAGTGTGAATAGATTTTTTTCCATGTAATTCTCTAATCTGTGTGTGGAGYGATGCAGATTTCCAGTGGTTTGTGYTCCTCCCTGTGTTTTCTCTGTGGATCCCTGGCAGTGGCCCTTCTCTAAGGGCTCCCCAACAAGCCCAGCTGGTTATTTATATTCATATAAATTAATGATTTACATTAAATTATTTCATCCTTAATGATTTTACTGCACTGAAGCTCGCTGCCCTTTGTCTTGTTGCTTAAATAAAATTACAACCTTCRCTTGCATGAGACCTCAGTGGCTTGGAAACTGAAGTGGTGATGTTTGGAATTTGAAAGCAGGATCAAACTGGCTGCTCAAGTGCAGAAAAAGTGGAGTTTTTTTTCCTTTCTAGAGAGACAGGAATGACTGCAGAGGGTAGATTTCATTTAAAAGGGAGGCTGGGGAGAAGTCTTTCTCACCAGAGTCTGCRTTTCTGGCAAACATGTCATTCCTCTGCTTATTTATCATCTCCCCTTCATAAATGTCAAGTGTAACAACAAAAGGCTTTAATAAACTTGTCAGAATTGTTTCGTGCCAGATTGTGTGAAAAGGTTATGGATAATAATAAAAACAAGACCTGAAACAAGCCYGAATTCTGCTCCAGGAGGAGCCTTGGTCTCTGTGTGTCTCCTGAGGACTTTGTGCTTCGCTGCTGCAGTTGGAAAAAAAGGAATTCTTTTGTACCGTGCATTAAACCCAGCTCAGAACCACAGACGTGCACATGCTACTGAGTAGAAAAAGGGAGTATTTTAAGCCAGGCATTTCAGGCCTGATGACTCAATTTGAGGAGCTGGTGACAAGCTCCCTTTCTGAGATATGTCAGATAACAAGAAATAACCTGGCACCTTCCTGCTCACTGAAACTTTATTTTTTTAAATTTTATTTATTTTTTTTTAAAGCCAGCCAAGGATCAGAATAGGTTTTTTGGAGCCAGTTCAGCAAAGCACTCGCCTCAGCGCTCAACTTTAACTGGCTGTGTGCAATTTGTTGCTATTTATTAAAAGCACAGAGTACATCTCATCRCCGAGTGAGCTGCTGTCCTCCCACGCTGCATTTAATCCTCCCCTCTCCATCCTCTTGCATAACCGTGCCATCACAATGGCTTGGGGAGGGAGTGATCGGTCTCTCAGATGCTGCTGGCTGACCAATTTCTGCCTGAACACTCAGCTGGGGCACCCCGTGCTCTCCACGGAGAGTTTGGTGTCGCCTGGATTCGCTGATGGTTCCCCSAGCGCTCATCTCAGAGATTTCCATCCAGTTTTTTCCTTGACCTTGCAGGGGCATATTCTAAAGGAAATGTTGTAGTGAGGATGTTCAGGAGTGAATCACTGTGATAATGCACAAACAGGGCCAGCTTGGAGCAGCCATCAGCTCGTGTAATTACTGCTCCTGTCCGTTGTGCTGCTATTAATGATTGGTGTCACGCACGAAGCCCCGGCGCTGCTCTGGATTTGTGTCTCTGCAGGGTCCAGGAGGGGAAAGAGGCTCCTGGTCCCTAAATAGAGAAAGAACCAGGAGGTCAGAGGGGTGAAAGTGAGCACTGCTGTGTTTGGGAATCCCCAGCTGSGCAGTGGCAGAGCTGGGAAACAGCCAGTTCATGGTTTAGGAAGCGAAAYGTCACAGAATCTCGGAGTCCCTGAGGTTGGAAAAGCCCTCCCAGACCACAGAATCCAGGCTGTGCCTGATCCCCAGCCCTGAGCCCTGAGTGCCACATCCAGCCCTTCCAGGGATGGGCACTCCCAACCTCCCTGGGCAGCTCCAATTCCTGAGCACCCTTTCCATGGGGAAATGTCTTTACCCTGAGCCTGCCCTGGGCAGTTCCAATTCCTGAGCTCCCTTTCCATGGGGAAATTCCTGCTGCTGTCCAACCTGAGCCTGCCCTGGGCAGTTCCAATTCCTGAGCTCCCTTTCCATGGGGAAATTCCTGCTGATTCCCATCCTGAGCCTGCCCTGGGCGATTCCAAGGCCTGAGCACCCTTTCCATGGGGAAATGTCTTTACCCCGAGCCATCCATCACCTGGGTTAGGAGCCTGTGTGTGATGCAGGGCCCAGGACTGTGATATTTCTAAAAAATTATATAAAAATATTCTAAAAATATTCTAAAAATATTCCTATTTCAGAAACACAAAGCCTCTGAGCCTCCTTCCCTGAGCTCTCCAGTTGTATTCTCTAATGAACAAGAGATGTGTGGTCGTGTAGGGTGGCAGGATACTGGGAGAGACAGGAGCACTGGGAGATGGCTTAAAACACGACTTAGTGCTCCCCTTCTTGCAGTCTCGTGAAGGAGTGAGAACGTCTTCACCTCAGAAAACAGAAGTCAGTGGTCAAAACCACAGGTTACAAAGTTTTTTAAAGGTTTTTTAGCCAATAAACTCCTGCCACAAAGGATGTTCCTACTTTCACATCGATCCCTGATTAATTTATATTGCACATCTTTGCTGCAATGAGAACCTTTTTAACCAATCCTACAATGACACACAAACTCACTTGCTACACCTTAAAACTTTTTTATTATTTCTGTAAATTGTTCCACATCCACACTTCAAAACCTTGAAACTTTCCACTACCTGGCTTAATTTATTTCTATCCAAACTACMAACCCACATTCCCCTGATGGATCTTGGACAGCGCAAAAAAATAAAAAAGGGATTTGAGCTGTGTGACAGCTATAATTAGTGCTGATTCCCTTAATTTGTGAACTCTGGTGGAGGTCAGAGCAGTGGATCCTCTGCAGCCTGACCTTCACCTCGAGCCTCTGAAATTAAATGTGGTTACTCAGGAGTTCCTCGCCTGAGCTGGGACACCAGGGTGAAGGTGACAAGCTGGGAGTAAGAAAAAAAAAACATAAATTATTTTATCATATCCAAAATATGGCCAACAGGTTAAAGTGTGAGGTGTAAAACCTGAGCAGAAGGCTGGAATCTGGCTCTGGAACAGGTGCAGCCCAACAGCGAAATAAGAGGCTTTAATAATGACATGAGTTTGAAATGAAAAGGATTAGTTGGTTTGCAATAAAAGCTGAGGGAAGGAAGGAGCATGAACAAAACAAAATAATTTTGGGAATGGGGAAAAAAAAAACCCAACCCTAAAGCTGTTTGGAGAAGGGAGATTGAAGTTCAGCAAGGGCTGTGAAAATCACAGTGAAATCTCAAATTCTGTGAACAGTAATGAGGGAGAGAGAACTGATTCTGTGCTTTTTTTTTGCTTGTGTTGCCTTTCAGGTTCTAAATGTGCTGGATGAAAGGCATGGAAAAGGACAAGTGTGAAAATCAAAACTAATAAGGGAAATTAGAGGGAATTAATGAGGAACATTGCAGAAATTCTTTTGCTGCCCTTGTTTATTGATGAGCATTTAGGAGTTCCCTGGGCAGCTCAAGGATTTAGACACTGACAAACTGTGAATGTTTTACTTCCTGAATGGGCAGTGTTGGAGGAGTTTTCCTGGGGATTTTGGGCTTGGGCTGAGGCTGTTCCTTTGGGAATCCTGGGATGGTTTGGGGTGAGAAAGGACCTTAAATCCCACCCAGGGCCATCCCTGCCATGGGCAGGGACACCTCCCACTGTCCCAGGGTGCTCCAACCTGGCCTTGGGCACTTCCAGGGATCCAGGGGCAGCCCCAGCTCCTCTGGGAATTCCATCCCAGCCCCTCCCCATCCTCACAGGGAAGAATTCCTTCCTAAATGGTGTAGATGATGATGATGATGATTGTTGTTATTGTTATTACTGTTATTATTGTTATTTTTATTTTATTTATTATTTATTATTTATTATTATTAGTGCTGCAGCTGTTATCACAATTACTCATCAATTGAATTGATGAAGGACCCATCCAGGTTTAAATCCCAGCTCTCTCCTGTGCCTTGGCTCAGTTCTGGTCCCTGTTTATCCACCAGAGCCACGGTGGAGGCAGAACTCGGATTCTGAGCTTCCTCCTCGTGTGAGGAGAGATGTTTGCTGAGTTTCCTTAGTGATTTATGCTCAGGCRTTTTTCATCAGGAAACTCTGGAGAATTGTTTCAGCACTATCACACCTCTCTGATTCATTTTTCTCCGGGCAGTCATTTCTGGGAGGCCAAATTGCAGGGAGATACCGGGAGGAGGGGGTGTTTGTGATGGGAGGAACGGGAACATTTCCTGCTGCAGATAATGCTGCAGCTGTAATTCTTGGTGATAGACCAATTCCAGACTCTGGTRTCTCCTCTTTCAACAGGGGATGAGGCTTCCACTTCTGTCAAACACAACAAATCTCTGGTATCATGATTGGGTGTAATTTAAGGGTTTTCACCTCTTCTRAGACTTGAGAGAGCTGAGATTTTCAGTTTTCCCAGCGGGTTCACATCTGCTCTTGTGCCGCAGTAGAACACAACAGAGAAGATGCATCCCTGTGCCAAAAAATTACTTGGTGGTTTAGACACAAGACAGGAATTTCATTGCTGGAATTTCTTTTCTGGGCTGCAGGTCCAGGGAAGGTTTTGCTGCCACATTTGGAGCCTGGCTGACAAGCAGAGAACAGGCAGGGCCCTGCTGAGGGTTGGGTTCCTCCTGGTGGGGACAGAACTCAGTGTTGGGGAAGATGAAACAGGAAAGCCTCATAAAATAGGCTGCTTGGCAAAAAGGCTGTGAGAATATGAAACCTGTAAGTGAGGTAGAAATGAGAGCCAGCTTYGATATCCAAGATGCCAAAGGCAATTATTGAATAACTGGAGCAGACAATGGTTTCACCAGCTGAAGGAGAATCCCCTCTGATKGAACAAAACCCTCAGAAACCAATGGGATGCCAAAGGTCCTGAGGTCAGAGAGACCCTGCAATGTGGCAGAGAAGGAAAAAGTGTTTAGGAAGTGGATTTTAGGGTTTAAAATGTCACACAATATGGAAATGTAGGAACTCTTATAGCCTCTATGGAAATTGTGTAGAATTTGTGTTTTGTGCTGGTTGGTTACTGTGAATTGGAATATTCAGCACAGAAAAAGATATAAAATATTGTAACAAGAACTTTGCTCTCTCTCTTGCTTTTAGCTGTGACTGGCAGCTTGAGCAAACCCCCTTTTATACCCACACCCCAATTAATAAACTGCATGTTCTAAGAGCTSTCCTGGACTCCAGAGATCCCTCATCACCATCCCGGGCCACTGGCAATATCCTACAACTCAGAGAAGAAATGGACTTCTCTAATGCAATTACCTGTGTTTGACCCCGGAGTTCTGGAGCTCTCTGACTCCATCCTTGTTTAATTCAGTTGTGGCAAAGGAAACCACACAGACCCGGGGCCCGTTTCACCCAGGCCTGATAAAATTCATTCTGATGGAGAATCTTAGAGACTTTTTGTGATGCTGAAAAGGAATAAAAAAAAAAAAAACAAAAACCTCAGCAGAAATGAATGGTAAAGCTTTGGTGATGTGTCTGCCTGCATCGTGAAGGGATACATTTTGTAGAGTTCCTTTTATTAGTGATAAAAATGATACACAGGCAGTGATGGAGTTGGAAACAGGAAGCAGAGATTTTAAACACAATTATCTTACTCCTCATTGTAAACACTTGGGGTGCAACAACCCCGTGTGGGCCTTTTCATGAGTTGAAATGAATCCTTTAATTTGTCTAATTATTACAAGTCATTTGGAGCGCTGGTAACTCGTACACAGTAAAAAACTAATGATTCTCAAATATTAAAATGTGGGCTGTAAAGAGATTTTCGTGCTGAGGCTTAAATTCTAGCCCATGCCCGGGCCATTATTGACCTGGAGAGTGACACTGTCATTAGTGACTTAATTGGCACAGCTCAGGCAGTTTGTCCTGGTGCCAGTTCTTTTGAAGATGTGGGTGCTCAGTGTTCTGCCTCAATACAAAACCCTCTGAACATCCAGCAAAATCTGGTTTTGTCATTAACAGAAATGGCAAAGTTAAAACACGCTGTTAAATATCCAATAAATCTTTCGTGCCTTTCTTTTGACCCGATCAAAGGCTCTGTAGTGATACAAACTGCAGCTGATAATTTAAGAAAATGTCTTTTATTTTCTGCTGCCAGTCCTGGGGACAATGGCCCTGTGCTTCAGATCAATAGATATTTTCTTCCAGGGCTGATTTAGCTTTKACTGGAAAGGAAAGCAATTAAGTCAGGCGTGGAGGGTTTGGAAGGGTGCAGATGTATTCATGGGGATGGCAGCTTAATGACCTACTTTTGGTGATAGTATTGAAATTGTAACGTGTTTCAAGTAAATATCAAATGCCAGCCAAACTGTTACCATAGTAATGATAAAGGAAATGCAATCTCAGTCAATCAAATGAATATTCAGTTGATGCAGTTAATTTGCACAGAGGAGCACTCATTCCAAACCTGTGGTTTGTGATGTCCAAGCAGGGATTTTTCTGCATTCCTCATTTTCCAAAACTTTTGCTGTGAAAACTCCATTGTGGCACACCGGGCAATTGCTCTGGAGCTTTAAGACAGTGCTCAGTGTTTATTTCTTTTCCAAGTCTTTATGAAGATGGATTTTCCAGCCACTGGGAAAAGCCTGGCCTCATTTCTTTGGAGGAAAGCAACAGCTGAGTGTCTCTTGTTTCCTGAYGTTCCTGTCACGTGCAGATAAAATGTTTTATTTATTCCAATTGGTTTGTTCAAGATTTCCCTGGAAATTTCCTGTGTAATCCCGGTCAGGATTCTGTTCTTAAGMTTGCATATTCATATTTTCAGGGAAATGTGTATCTGGGCTTAAATATCCTCTGTTTGGGATAAAAGTGCAGGACTTGGAGGGGTCCTTGAAGACACAAGAAGGGACAGAGAGGTGCTGGTAAAAATATCACAGTGTGTTACCATGGTCCTTAAAAACAGTGGATTTTCTCAAAGATTTCTACTAATGATAAATATTTATTTCAATTCAAAAGGAATGCCATTGCTGCTGTCTTCAGAATGTCCTTGAGTATGTTTTYAGTGTGACTTTAATCAAATGTCATTTTAACTCCAGTCCTATGCTGCAAATCTCTGGTGAAATTCTATTAATTTTCAATTAAACTTCAAGTAAACCAATTAGCATTCTCATTTCTATAGAGCAACAAAGGCAGAATCTGTAATGAGCCTTTCCAGTTGCTCACAGAGGAATAAATGGTCTGGATGGATTTCTCCAGTGTGTATCTCTGGGAAACTTTGTCAAGTATATTACCTTTATCATCTCCTGCTCCGCTTCAAGCTCTTAATTGGCTTTCTTGTGGTGTGCKAAACCATTTCCAGCCCCTTCTCTCCCTCAGCTGCATTCCAGAGTTCTTTGTCTTCACCAGAAATCTTTAACCTTGCACTGAAGCGTGTTTTCATCAGAGTCACAGCTGAGGTAGGTGCTGAGGAACCCTCCTCRTCCTGAACAGCTCCAGGACCTCAGTTTGGTGGGGGCAGGAGAAGGAATTTCCCCTTTTCATTATGAGAATGGAAGTGTCTGAGTTATCCCAGCTGGGAACAGGCTCCAGCCCAGCTCATTTGTGCCTCTCACCAGCATCTCAACTGTAACGGAGTTTTTTAGGGAAAGAGGACATGAGGTTCTTTGGAATGAGGTTTGAGCTATCCCAAACTAGGCCTCAAGTTTTGGGCCTGTATTAGACGTTAAGAAGCCTGTGGGGCAGTTAGAAATTAGATTAAGGTGTGAGTATTTTTTAGATAGGATAGTTAGAGTGAGATCATGGCAGCTACCTTAAAGTGAGATTGTTTTGCATTCTTTTACTCTTTGCACCATTTAGCGTGCACCTGTAACTGTAAACTATCCCAACTGTATTTAACCAGACATCTTGAGGAATAAAGGGGAGAACACATGATGTAATCACACTGATTAGAAGTCTGTGTYGCTCTGTCCCAGCTTCCAGATTTAATTAGGGTCCCTGTCTTTGCTCAACCTCTCACTTTCTCCTCTTGCTGCCTGCTCCTTGCAGACAGAGGYGATCCCTGCCCTGAGGAGCTCCATTATCAAAATGGGATGAGCAGGAACTCTGGAGTTCCTCCAGGGTGGGGATCAGAACTTCCATCGTTCCTCCAAGCCTGTAGTGCTCATCCTCAGCCTTCATGTGAGGTTTAATCCCATTGCTGGCTGCCCTGGACTCTTCCCCTGGCTGCTGCCACCTCCAGAGCCYCTGTGAGCACTCAGGAGCTGTCCCTGAGTGCAGCAGGGAGGTGGTGGTGGTGCTTGGCTGGGTTGGTTCTGTGCCAGGTTCTGGGTGTGAAATGGAGCCACTGCAGCTGGCAGAGAGCCCAAAGCAGCGCCGGGGCCAGGCTGGAGTCACACCCGTCTCTTCCCATATCCTTTAAACTTGAAAGCCTGGCACAGGCTCAGCCTGGCTGAGTTTCACTCTGAAATCACAGAGCACTCGAGTCGGGAAGCTCAGCCAGGTCTGTGGGGTGTCCTTGGGAGGGGACTGTGCTCTCTGAGGGACACCCAGAGCACCTCAGGGGGTTCCTGCTGGGAAATCCTAATGACAGAGCCTGGGGAAATCCACACAGCCACTTTCCACGAAAAGTAGTTATTTCTGCTAAGGGCGGAGGAGATTTAGCTCAGAATCACTGAGGGTGAAAGAGAGCTGCAGGATCATCGAGTCCAACCTGTGCCAAACCCCCTCCTTGTCCCCAGCCCAGAGCTCTGAGTGCCACCTTGGACACCTCCAGGGATGGGGACTCCAAACMTCCCCTGGGCTGTGAAATTTCCTGAATTGAGACTTAGATCCAAAGATTAGGGGGGGGGAAAAAGAGAAAGAAAATAAGATTTCACTCTTTGCAGGTGCAAAAGAGTTTATAAGGCTCCTAAACAAGTCTCAGTGGGATGTGCAAGTTCTTATGGYCCTCAGCTCTTTAAAATTCTATTTCTGTGTTCTTTCAGGAACCTRAAACCTCCTCAACAGGGAGCTGCGGGTGCAGCAGGTGGAGTCCTGGCTGTGTTTTGCTGAGCTGGAAGTGGAGGATATGACTGCCATGGCACCTGGCCCCTTCCTGCTCCAGCCCTCGCAAACAGCACAGGAGTTAAGTGGCCGGAACTTGTAGGAACAGGAGAAACCGTGTTAAATTAAATAGAGCAAAAAATGGGGCTGTTTGGGCAACAGGAGTTTTACAATAGTGTTTGGCTGTTTTAGGAGAGAGCAGCAGGGAGGAGGAAATCCAGARCTCCTGCTGCTATTCCTGACAAAACAGGGAACGGTAACACACAGGGAGGAGATGATGCAGCAGGAGCTGGGGGAACACAGCCCCTGGCTGCCCAGGAAGCTGAAAAAGCAAACAAAGAGCAATGAAAACACCTGACTGAGTGTTCCTGATACCCAAAGCAGAAAGATGCACTAAAATCTCAACCTAACATGCGCCCTGCTCATGGAGATGGGGCTGATGAGGAGCCAACAGGACCTGCCCAGCTCTGAGAGAAAACCCTCCTGTGCCCTGGGCCAGGCTCCCCATGCAGCAGCCCTCTCGTTAGGGGGTAGAAATGAGCTCAGACACTTCTTGTTCATCACAGCATGACAAGGGGCCTGGTTTATTCCTCTTCACAGCTCAGCCACCCTGACTCCAACCATTCCCTGCCTCTGGCTGCAGCAGCTCCTGCTGGAGCTTTCCCTGGCAGCCTCTGCCTGCTGCTCATTTCCTGCTGAGCTCTGCCTGCAGGGCTTGGTTTGCAGCCTCTGACTGCAGGCTCTGCCCTGGCCAGACTGTGACTGCAGCTTCCAGCAGCAGCCTCTGCCTGCAGGCCCAGGCTGAGCTCACAGAGGGATTCTCTCTCCCCAGGAGCCTCCTGCTTCATCATCCTCTCATTCCCTTTTCCTCAAGGTTCCTCCTCCTTCATGATTCCCTTCCTCAACTCACCCCCTGCCTTTTATCACTCTTCTCTTTTTTGGGTACAGCTGTGACTCATCAGGGGTCAGGCTGTATTGGTTAATTTACACAGCTGTTAATTATCAGGGCTGAGGTCACCTGTATTCCCTTCTCTTACCCCATGGCATTCCAAGGACAATGAGGGAGCTGGTCTGAGCACAGKATTTGAGCTGGGCATCCCAAAATCCCACCCAGCTCTTTGAGGCTGCATGGTCACTCTGCTCACGGGGTTTACTTCAGTTTTAAAGTATCAATGAAATAATTAAAAAATTTCTTTTACTGTTCTCAGAGCTGTTCAGTTAGTGAGACAGAAGCAGAACAGGTTGAGGTAAAAGTTGAGGGTTTAAATGCACATTTCTCCAGCATTTCATGTTATTTTTGCCCACACAACTCTGAGTTCAGTCCAGTGAAGTGAAACACTCTGAAGTTACATCCCTGGACTGAGAACAGCCTCCTTCTTTAGGGCAGATATTCCATGYAAATCCTTTTCCATTTTCCTTTCGCAGTTTGTTTTTAGCAGCAGAAGAAACAGTGCAGGGTTATTAATGCTGCGGKTTGCAGGCTTGACCTTGGCTTTGACAAAAAAGCCATTTTCAATTTTCACCCTAAAGGCCTTCGGGAAATCTCAGTATGAATAAGTTTATTATTTTAATAATAATAATAATGTGATGGTGTGCTGTGTGACATGAAAATAGGGGTGTCCTGTGCATTTTAGCAGCTGAGCCAACACACCTTGTGCTTGAAATTCCCTTTATAGTGAATATATTTAAAAATGTTACCCTTGGGCAGACTGAAAGCATTGCTGTGACCATTGATGGTGTTTGTGACTATTGAATAACAATAATTTGGGAATCTTTTTGCAGTCCCCTGATGAGAGTGAACGTGTAATTACAGATTTGAATTAATTATGTTGCCCTGGAGTTAAGTGAGATGGCAAAGGCTAAATGAGTCCCCCAGGGGTGGTGACAGAGCTGAACACAAACCACAAAWATTTTCACCTCAGTGCCTTCCCCTGTCCTCAGGGTTGTTGTGTCTGGACCYCACAGCCTGAGGGAAGAGGCTTTTCCATGGAAAATGTGTGGCCAAAAAGCTGGAGAGTCTCTGGAGAGCTCCAGGGAAGTTTTATAAACTCGGTTATTTACTTGTGGTGACCAATTAGAGAAAACAGCCCTGTGACAAACTGTTGTAATTAGAGAAAAATCAGCCAATCCACTAATTGGAGTCACAATCCATCCAGAGAATTTATATGTTAAACATCCAAATACTTACAGGAATTTCAAGGGGGAAGCCAAGGAATTGTTTTCTTCCCCGCAAGAGGAGAAAATGTGTGGAAGTTTGGACTTCCTAAGGGTCTGGAAGTGGGATAAAGGTGAATTTTTGTCACTCTTTTCTTACTTAAAGCAGTCACAGCTCTTGGGATGACACCTCAGAGCCAGTGACCTCCTTGGGAAGGAATTTTTTGTTGGGTTTGTGAGCCAGTGGAATTCCTGGTGTGAGTTTGAGCAGGTGGTGACAAACATCATGTGTTGATGTTCCGTGTTTTTCCCCCAGATACACTTGAAATATTATTTTCCCAGCAGCAATAATAATAGTTAATTATTATTTAACTCGGTTCTGTATTAGTTATTACTGTAATTGATCATTTGGCATAAATAAGCTCTTCATTTGCATTCCTGCAAAATTTTTGTGCCTATCCTTAACAGGAGCAAAAAAAAAAAAAAAAAAAAGATGAGGGGAAGCAGAGGTGGTTGTGCTTAGCTGCAGTTATTTTTGACACAGTGTGTAATTATGTCTGTAATTCCATTTAGCACATGTGAACGCAGTAAAATGAGATAAATACAGGAGTGGCTTCCCTTGTACAAGTGTCCCAGCCTCCTGGCTGGCACGGAAAAGATGGAATTTTCACTCTTCCAGGTTTGTGCTCTCCTCTACAAGAGCCTATTTATGCAATAAATGGAGCTGCAGGTTTAATTAAAAGTGAAAAATTAAGGATTTGGGGCATTTAGGGAAGGAAGAGCTGCAATGTGGACAGAAACGGTGCTGCCAGTGATGCTCCACTTCGCAAAAACTGAGGGTGTAAACAGAAAAAAAGTGGGGAAAAAAGCTTGTGGGGGTTTGTTCAGGTTCCCAGCAGCCTTAATTTTTGTTCCCTTTCCAACACCAACCAAACCAACATCAAAGACAAATCCAAGGCACCACCAGAAAGGATTTGCACTTTTATTTTTCCTTGAAAAGCAGCACAAAAGAGAGGTTGGGAACTTCAGAGAGCTGCCTTGGAGAATGGGATATTTATCCACACAAGCACAGGTGAACTGAGGGGGTTCACTCCCTACCTGCTCCTCATTCTTCTTCTGGAAATTGTCCTTAAATGAAGGAAAGGCAAAGTTAAAGGATTGTGGAKCATTCTTCCTTCTCCAGAGGAGGAGTCAGGAGGAATCCAGCAGGTACCTGAGTCTGGATCAGATCCAGGTGTAAGGACAGCTCC
>CADDXX010000628.1:358598-369158 GCA_902810485.1 Alauda arvensis
TGTCAGAGCTCTGGCAAAGAGCTGCTTGATGATGGACACTTGGAAATCCCCTGTGAAAGTCAAGAGGCTGAAGATAAAACAGAGCCTAAAGATGTTAAACTAAAACCAGTCCAAGTGTCCATGCTTTGGAATTTCTCCAGTTGAAGGATGTTGGGAGCTGCTGAGCCCCAGCACATTCAGTCCTCTCTGATTCCCCTCTCYGTGTGCAGCAGAGCAGAGACAGGACAAGGGCAGCTTTGGGTGTTTGTCACACTTTTGCCTAACTTGGCGTGTAGGGCAACTTAATTTAATTAGCAAATTACAGTTAATCCATTRTCCAACTTATAAAAGGTAGAATTGTTTCACACTTTGTGCAGTGCAAGGAGACCCAGCCATGTCCAATAACAAACTCCTGTTTGCTCTCCCTGCTGAAAATTGGCTTTTGTACTTCCCTTTTAGCATTTGGAAGTGACTCTTGCTGCCTTCCCTCCCTCCACTGCAGCAGCCTGGGAACAGCATATGKTTTCCTGAAGGGTTGGAAGGAGAAATTCCATTTGTGTGTGTGTGTGTGATTCCAGGCGCAGTTTCTTTGCCTGGAACTCCTGGGGATGTGTAAGATGTGGAACTGCTAAAAAAAGAAAACTGCCACAGCTTCCTTTGATGAATGGATGGCTGAAGGAAAGTGTTKTGCAGGAAATTTCCAAATGGAGAAGTTTTTGTTTCAGGATATCACCGACAAATCAAAAGGGCAGCACAGCAGCATCAGGAGTTGATATGTTCCAGTAGCTGGGCCCTTCTGGACAGAAAATGGAAGAAAAAGTCATTTATTCAATCACAGATGGGCAGAATAACGAGTTTGTTTTATTATTAGGATGTTTGGCTCCTGACTTCTGAAAGGTGCAGTGTCATGTGGAAATTGTAGCTGATATGGGAGCTGTGATCTGACACCTGCTGACTCCAAATATTCAATTAAAACTCAGGGCAGGAAAGCAATAATTTACCAGCATTATAAAAAGGCTTTGGCTCGCACTGAGAGGCATTGGGGGAATCAAAGATCACAACCTTGCTGAATAAAAAAGCGGCTTGGTTTAATGATCACTGATTCAACACCATTTAAATGTACAGCTGAATAAAAAAAAAAAAAAAAAAAAAAAGAAACCCATAATGGGATGTAACGGAACATAAATTCTCCAAGGAGAAAATAAAGCCTCTGTGTGCGTCCATATTTCACATCCCAAAGGTCTGACAAGGACATGGATGCAGTTCCCTGGTGCTGGGGAATTGGGATGGTGAGGAAGGGCCCGGCAGCAATTTGGGTTTGGCTGGGGCCACCAAACTCTTGGATGTGCTGCTCCATCTGGGAYTCTCTGGGAGCTCCAGGGGAAAGGATTTGTGCTCCTCAGCCTCCCCTCGCATCTCCTCCAGTGATTCCCTGCCAAAGCAGAGCCTGAGGAGTGTTTTTTAATTCTATTTTGGTGTTGGAGATGTATGGGCTGACAATATTTTCCTGTTCAGCTCTCCTGGCTCTCAGTTGTTTGGAAGAGTTGGAATTGTGGAGGGATGGCAGGGCAAGGAGGCTTGGCACTGTTCTGGCAATAATTTCAAAGTGACTTCGCAAAGTTCTTTATCCCYGGTGGAAACACCCCGAAGTTTCCACCTCTGCTGTCAGAAATAAACTCAATCGGGCTTTTATTTCATGGATCTGCACTCAGGACTTGTCTTGCAGTTTTGGTGTGGTGGAGAAGGTCCCAAGCATGTCACACCAGGGAGATAATTCCTGGTGCTTTGAGTAGAGCATCYCCAGAACTGGATCTTCTTCCAGAAAAAAAAATTATCACCTCCTGGAAGTTATCCAAGAAGTAGAAATGGGGGAAGGATGAAGAGGAGGAAGCACCATTTTCAGGAACTTCGTGAGGAATAAATCCACTCCTGCTCTGTCATGACCAAATCCCTTCTTGGACCCAGTCCTGAGCCAAATTCCAAGTTTCACGGGACCAAAATTCTGCTTGATGAATTAATACTGAGTGTTAGCATGAGCTGAGCCTGCCCCAAGGAGTACAGAACATTCCTGTTTTTTATTATTAATTCCAGGCTTGCTGCTGCTCCCGGTTTCGGCTGCAGGATCACRACTCAGGCAACACATTGCTGGTTGTCACTGCTGCAATTAGTGGTGACAACAAATAATTATGAGCAATTGGTAATCAGGGATCTATGTGATAAATCACACKGAGCCATTCTGGATCAGAGGAAATGCTTAAAAAGGGAATATTTATRYGGRCGATTTATTAATAGACGGCGGAATYAGAAATGTTAGGCTGGAATTTGTGAGGCTAAGTTGGTSTTGAGTTCCCACTAAATATGAGATCAACACTTTTCTCCTCACTGCCCTTTTACTTCCAGATCCCATTGCCCAAGTCTGTGCTATTTCAGCCTGGGCTGTCTCTGCTTTTAGTGCTGATCCCATAAATAAACCCTTGGCTGCAAGAAATTACACTTCCAAACGCTGGAATTCCCAGAACCCATCAATCATGGAAACTCTGGTGCGCTCACACCAAAATCTGCCACATGAATTACGAAGCTGAACTTCCTTGGAGCCCTTGGACATCTCCAGCAAAAGTCCACGAGCTCAAAACCAGAGTGTTTTTTCTTAATATCGCACATCTGTCGTGTTCAGGAGCTGCTGAACTGCTTTAATGCCAATTAAAGGCGTGTTTTTTCCTGGAGTTCCTGTAGTCCCTGCYGATCTGCTGCCATGGGCAGGAGTTTTCTATCGATTCCTCCTCCTCAGGATGAGGGATTTGCAGGCTGAACTGTAAACAGCTGAGAGAGTGTTGTGACAATTTCCTTCACTCTAAATCACCGCGCGCTCCTTCCCTGCTCACTGGGGCAGCATGAAGAGCTTTCCCTCGCTGGAATTTTTTTTTTTTTTCCCCCTCTCCTTCTAAAATGATGCAGGATCAGGCCTGGGAGGAAGGAGCTCTTAAAGTTAAGCACGTGCTTAAGTGCTTTTCTGGATCAGTGCCCTGCTCCATCGATGTTCCCAGCGCCATTTGCAGGAGCTGTAATTGCCTGCCCACGTCTGCAGCGGCTGCTCAGCACTAAATCTCCGTGTCCCGTCCTCCTCCTCCTCCTCCTCCTCCTCCAGAGCTGCTCCCCGAGGCTCTGAAGGTCACTGGAGAGCAACAGGCCCGGCTGGATGAGGAACCCAGGCCTTGGAAGCCTCGCTGTGGCTGCTGGCAGCAAAGCTGAAAGGTTTTGTGGATCAGTGGTGCCGTCGTTTTTGGGATGAATTGTCACGACCTTGGGCAGGCAGAGAGCACAGGAAGGAGGCTGAGTCTCTTTAGTTTGACTTCTTAGAACCCTAGAATTTTTCAGGCTGGAAAAAACCCCTCGAGATCATTGACTCCAACCATCAAACTGCCAAATCCAAATCCCAAACCTGTCCCTCAGTGCCACATCCACACGCCTCGATGAGTTGTGATTTTTTTTTCTTTTCAGCTCCTTGTGTTTTACCTTGAGCTCATTTCAGCCTGCTTATCCAAAGCAGAACAYTGCATCTCTTTTCAGTCTGGTTATCAATAAGCAGAGCATTTCAGCTCATTTTGGGCTGGTTATCATCAAGCAGACTTTCAGCCTCTTGCCTGGGGCTGGAGCAGGTGCTGATTCACCCCCYGATGAGTTTGGGACTGTGATCAAAGAGCAGGAGCTGTGAGGACACACCAGGGGTGGTCGCTGTTGGAACCCTGGAAGCTGAAAATTTCGGTCTTTCTGTATTAAAAAGTGCTGACCCTCGAGCAAACACCACTTGAATTGAGGCCTTGGGCCAGGCTCCTGAGATTGAGTGACAGCACAGRGGCTGTGGGTGTGGGGTTTGGTGAGAAGTGTGTGATCTCACTGGGTGAAACACTCAGGGTTTAAGATTTTAGTATATTGTAATGTGTGTGAGCCAAGATGGAGGATTTAAGGCATTGTCTAAGACCTTCTTTTTACCTTCTTCTTCATGGGTTTGGGTATTTTCTGTAATTGAGTGAGAAAGGTCCTCACTGCAGACCTTTAGTGGCCATCTTTGGGTCAAAAACTTCAATAATAGAGGTGTCATCTCATCATTGGGTAATTGGTGCTTAAAAACTTTGGGGAAAAGTCAGTAGTGGCCATTTTGCCACGTTTTTCTGGCAGCTGGTGAGAGCTCAGGGCTCCTGAGTCTGTGAATAATCTGTGAATAGATCAGAGATAATCAATCACCAAGTCTGAACTGGAAGTTTTGTTTCCAGTGTATCATTCATCCTCACCTTGGCAAGAACAAGAAAAAAGAACCTGCACAGGCCAGGAACCAGCAAAGCAGGAGCATGGAGCATCCCTGGATTAGCCACACCCCCAGCACTGGGTTCTCCTGGAAAACAACTCCCGAGCTCTTGATGTTTCCTGGAACAGAGAGGAAACACAACAGAAACTGGGAAAAAGAATTTTTGGGTTGGGTTTGGGCCAAGGAGGCCCACGTAGGCAACCCATAAAACACCCAACTGCTGCCTGTGTGTCAGCCAAGGTTCTGCCTGCTGTGCCTGAGGCCCAGGTTTCCCACTCAAAGGAAACTATTCCCAACTTTCCCTGCGTTTTCTTGGAATGAACAGCCCAGCTGGTGCGGGGTGTCCAGCTGTGCTCCAGGTAATCCATCCCCGTGCTGTCACTTTTGTCACTTTGCTTTGTTTGCTTTTCATGGAGAGGAGGCAGCTCTTCATGTTAAAGAGGGGAATTAATACTGGTGGGAGGCAGCTTCCTTGGGAATGAATATTTATTACAGGTTTTATACATAAAGCTCGAGAGTTGGGGAATCTTTTATTTATGAAGCATTCCTGAAGCCACTTAGYGTAGGAAAAAGGAGGAGAGAAGATGCTCATGGAATCATGGAATGGTTTGGGGGAGAAAAACKTAAAAGATGATCMAGTTTCAAYCCYTGCCATGGGCAGGGRCACCTCYCACTGTCCCWGGGTGCTCCAGCCTGGCCTTGGRCACTSCCAGGGATCCAGGGGCTCCTCTGGGAATTCCATYCCAGCCCCTCCCCACCYTCCCCCTCAGAATTCCTCCCCAATATCCCATCYACTCCTGCCCTCTGGCAGCAGGAAGGCATTCCCTCTTTTCCTGTCCCTCCATCTCTTGTAAAAATTCTCCATTTTAGACTGTTTTGACTTCCTTTTAATGCTCGAGCCTGGACTGGGACACATGGAAACCAATCCCATGGTTCTGGCGCTGAATCCCCAGCATTTGCTGGATGTTTGGCTGAGTGGCTGGGCTCCCAGAGCAGGCAGCTGCAGGAGGGCTGGGACTTGGACACGTCCCTCCTCCCATCAGGTGCTCTCGATGTGCCCTTGGCACCGGAATTCCTCTCTGTTCCACCCAAGGCTGTTAAAACCTCACTGCGTGGATTAGAGCAGGGACAGCTGCTCRTGTGTGTTCACAACGTTTTACTGAGCTGCAGCTTGGATTTTCCAGGGAATTCTCCAGCCCCCAGTTAGGAAACACTTCCAGCAGTGAATTCTACCCCCAGAGCTCCCRCTGGGACAGACAAAATTGGTCCTAAGGTAGGATATGACAAATTCCCGCATGATTCAAAGGGTCAGTCTTCCATAGGTGAGGGTTTCCTCTGGACACCTCAGTTTTCCAAAGGCTCCATGAGGTAGAAGCTGATTCCTTGCCCAGTGTGGATTTCATACCTTGGCCCAAAACTTGTTCTTCTGACACAGAGAACCTGAAAAAAAACCCAGGTCTGGACAGGCTTTCTTGGTATCTCTACATTCCAGCCTTTCATTTCTGTCTCTTTTCACTCCCAGTAATTTAGTTCATGGTTCTGCAGGCTGAGAATATTTAATTCCTTTTGTTTCTGTGGGATAAGGAGGCAGGAGAATGAGGAGGTTTGATAATGTCAYTTCCCCCACTGTCTCTGGAAAGGGAGAAGAGGTGAATTCCTGTGAAACTGAAGGCAAACACTTGGGTTTTGTTCTGCTCTGGAGGTTGATTTCTGTTCAGCCAGCTGGTAACGTTTGTATGGAAATGGCATGAAATTTTCAAAGGTTTGAGGCTGAAAGTGCTAAAAGGCAAAAATTTATCCACAGCTAGGCTTATGCCGTTTGAGTACAACAACATTTACGTGTGGTTTAGAGCTTTGCCAATCCTTTGAACATTCAGAATGACACTGGATGTAAATAACATTGTTCCACGATTGCCCTGCATCAAATTTTTAGTCGGGCAGTTAAAAAATTATTTTAAAAACTCAGTTATTGCTCCCATCTGACGAGCAGAGGCAATGCCAGGAAATGTGTCTCCCTCCATCCCTGCTGGCAGMRGAGCTGCTGTTGGTGTCCCTGTCCCAGCCCCTCCTGCGCTCCCAGAAATGTCCCTTGGCAAGGCCCTGCTGCTCTTAGAGCCGAGGATCTCATCTCTGGGGTGTGATTTGTGCCCACGAGGCACAAATCCACCTTTCCCAGCTCACAGAGCAGGGGGATTGTGAGGCTCCAAGGGCTGGTGGGAGGAGGCAGCC
The DNA here is from genome assembly GCA_902810485.1 of Alauda arvensis. Lineage (NCBI taxonomy): Eukaryota > Metazoa > Chordata > Aves > Passeriformes > Alaudidae > Alauda > Alauda arvensis. Next base: position 365,110 of record CADDXX010000628.1, read on the forward strand.
CCATCCATTCTGGAATTCAGCCCAGGCAGGGATGAGGGACAAGGCCTTGGCAGGCACAGCGTGGGCAAAGTGGGACCAGAGCAGCTCGTTCTGTGCCTCCTCTGCRCATAAACAACACATTTATCCCCCCTCTGCAATCCCAACACCTCCAGCAGCTGCACACAGGAAATAACCTGGAACTGTCCGTGTTTTACAGGCATTGTCCTGCAGGAGGAGACAGGAGTTKGGGATGTGTTTTGGGCAAACCAGCACTTGCAGGGAGTTTGGGAGAGGATTATGTGTGTATTAAGGGTGAGCTGACCCAGTCACAAACTCTCCTTTATCCATTAGGAGTTGGAATTTGATGATCCTTGTGGGTCCCTTCCATCTCAGGATGTGCTGTGATACAAATGGGCCATGTTAAACTCGTGTTGGTGAGAGGATTCTGTGCTGAGGCACTGACGGAAATTCCACCAGCAGAGGAGAAAAGCAGGGGTGAGAGGGAATACCTGGCAGGTTTATTCCCCCTGGGCTGCCTGGAGCTCAAGGTGCGTTGGCTGATGAGATTAAAGCCAACAATTTTTTTTTTTTTTTTTTTTTTAGTGTTAGAGGATCATGGCATTACTTTTTTCTGGCCAGGATTTTGTTCTGGCCAGGAAGTGCAACAGAAATAATTTCATCCACACATTGCCTGGGTTGTGCAGAGAAAATCATTCCATCACACGTGACTTTTACTAGATTTTTCTCACACCTTTACAGTCAAAACCCACAGAAATTCATTGGTTCAATGCTCCTTGGTCCCAAGTTACGCAGTTCTTAGTATTTGGTTTCCTATTGCTTATTGAWCCCAACTTGATTGATGTTAATTAGGTTCTCATTCTTTGTTCTCCTGTCTTTCCCCAGATCAAATGTCTCCAAAATTAACTTCAAACTTACCCCAAAACCCCCTCAAAATGCTCCAAAAACCACCCCAAAATCCCAACCAAAAACCACCCACAATCACCCCAAATTTGCCACCAAAAACACCCCCATCTCACACCAAAATAACCTCAAAATCGCTCCAAAATCACCGGAAATCACACCAAAATCAGCTTTGGAAGCACCCCAAAATGCTTCACGCACCTCTAAACATGCCAGGGGTGATGTTTAGAGATGATGTTCATTACTGGTTGTTATCTTTTGTGTATCTTCTGTGCTACTCCCAGTCTGTTGAGATGTTCAGCTGGTGGAACAGGCCCCAAAAAAAAAACTTCAACCCTTTTCCCCTGGGCAAAGGGCAAAAAAAAAACCCCGACTAAAGTCACATAAAAACATTTTAAACCTTGCATCATTTCCAACAACTTGACCAAACAAGCACGTTTTTTGTGTCCAGCTGAGAAGCAAGGTGGCAGCAGCAGCTTAAAATGTTCCTCCCTCAACACATAAAGGTTAGAATTTTTCCTCACTCCTGCGCCTGCAGAGCCTCGCAACCAACCACAAMAAGTTCAGGGGTGTCAGAGGGAAGATCTATGCTCTAATCAGGAGGGATGTCTCCTCAGAGCTCTATTAGTTGCCAAGAAACTACTTTTGCAAAAGYGGAGATCTCAAGCAGCTCCTAAAAGAATTGGCTGGGGGGACATGGAGTGACCTGGCTGTGCTTGGAGAGGTTTCCTGGAACAGGGGCTGAGGTGCCGCGGCGAGGAGCGTGCTGGAAATACACAGACACTGCCAGCAAAACGGGCAGTTTAATTGGATTTAAATCCTCCTTGTGCAGGAAGAGTAGCACAGATTTTCCTGGCTGACTGAACAGCCTCGGAGCYCAGCACCTCCAGTTCTTCCAGCCTCACTCTGAAATCAGCAATCAGTCCTCAGTTTTCACACGGGGACTCTCCCCACATCCATCTGGGTCTGTTTGGGCTGTGAATCCCTCAGTGCCTGTCTCAGGTGAGGGGTTTCCAAGGAGGGGTGAGGGCAGACAGCCTCACCCCACAAACCGCACTGATGGGTGTCTGGTGCAGCAGTGCTCTGGTCAGAGGGTAGAAATGAGCTCAGACACAATTCTTGTTCATCACAGCATGGAAAGGAGCCTGGTTTATTCCTCTTCACAGCTCAGCCACCCTGACCCCAACCATTCCCTGCCTCTGGCTGCAGCAGCTCCTGCTGGAGCTTTCCCTGGCAGCCTCTGCCTGCTGCTCATTTCCTGCTGAGCTCTGCCTGCAGGGCTTGGTTTGCAGCCTCTGACTGCAGGCTCTGCCCTGGCCAGACTGTGACTGCAGCTTCCAGCAGCAGCCTCTGCCTGCAGGCCCAGCCTGAGCTCACAGAGGGATTCTCTCTCCTGTTTGGCCAGTACTGGATCATTCCTTCAGCATCTCCTTCCTCAGGATCCTTCCTCATCCTTCTTCCTCAAGGTCCTCCCTGCCCAGCCAACCCACCCCTTTTATCACACTCATCTTTACTGGAAATAGCTGTGACTCACCAGGGTCTGTAATCCCTCTTCTGGCCTTGGCTGGGGATGAGCAGATCTCTCCCAGGGCAAAGGGTGAAACCACAGAGGGTCAGGAGCAGCACACAACATAAAATTCCCAGAGGAGCTGTGGCTGCCCCTGGACCCCTGGAATGTCGCCCTCATCTTTCTGAGCCTTCTGATGTTTTCATTTTTGTGGTGGAGTTCTCACAGATTTTTATGTCAACAATCCAGATGTCACAATAGGACATGAAAAGAACGACACGGACACACTGAGATGTCCAGAGCAGAAAAAAGAAGAACTTTAATTCCTTGACCTCGAAATATAGAGAATCCTAACTACAGCCAGGGATTGGAGGATGAAGTTTCCATTTCTCCAATCACACTGGTCAATCCAACAGTCCATCACTTTTCTCCTCCCAGGAGAAGGAATACAAAGCAACAAAGACAGTTATAATAACAYTCATTATTTACATGAAAATCTGTGAGAAATTCCATTACAAAAATGAAAACATCAGAAGGCTCARGAAGATGAGGGCAACACTGGAAGTGCCCAAGGCCAGGTTGGAGCAGCCTGGGACAGTGGGAGGTGTCCCTGCCCATGGCAGGGGTGGCACTGGATGGCATTTAAGGTCCTTTCCAGCACAAAATATTCCAGTATTCCATGATAAATCCTCCCTCCAAGGTCTCCAGTGTCTGGACAATTCAGATCCACTTCTCTGCTGTGTTCCAATGTCTCAGAGAGAGATCCAGAAATGATCAGAAACTCCATGAATCCAAAGGTGAACACCAAATCCTACCCCTCCACTCCTCAGAGTTTTTGCCTGGCAATAAAAATTAGCTCAGGAGATTTGCTAAGTAATTTCAAGTACCATAAAGTAGCTGCTGGGAATAAAAAGTGTCGTAACTGCAACAGCATCAGCCCAGTTTCTGCAGGAATGAGTTATTATCATTAATTATCACTCTATTCTTTAGTTATTGCCTGTAATTTCAGACTTTAAATACTCCAAAGCATAAACAATGCTAATTTAATTACAGTGGGAGAGTCATAAAAATCTGCATGCAGAGGAAGAAGTCATTAATAAAGTTTATTCCAAAAGAAACTTAAAATAATAATTAGCATTTGTTGGCATTTTTATTGTGATGGAATTAAGCAGCATCTCTTAGCTTGGCCCCCAGCAATCATTTATATTTATCAGCACCTTGAGGTGGAGAATTGGGGAGAGAGTTGCGTGACCTGTGAGTGCTGGGCAGCACAAAAATCATCCCTCTGGTGTAAAATCCCTTCTGTCAGAGGCCAGAATGTTCCTCTGGCTTTCCTGGGTGGGCTGAGACCCTGGCAAGGGCTCTGGGGTGTCAGCACCAATCAGAATTACTCACAATAGAAAACGAAAGAACTACCAGTAGATTACAGCAGAACATAAACCAGTGCATGATATCAAGGTGCCTGTATTAAAGCTGACAAAATAAACAGTATTGATTAGGAATTGAAAGTAACGTAACCACCAAAACAAGCATAATGTGCACTTAATCCCTTGGAAGTAACTGAGTCCCCACTCATGGCAGAAACTCCACACATTTCCAGGAATTACTTTTAATTTCTTTTCCTCTCCAGAACATCCAAAAG
>CADDXX010000628.1:383768-397719 GCA_902810485.1 Alauda arvensis
CACGGAAATGTTTCTCCAAATCCACACCCACGTCTGCAATGTGCCAGCTCCTGAAGGACCCAAGGGATTCCTGATTCCCCTGTCCAGGCTGAGGCTTCAGAGGAAGCTGCTCTTTCCTTAAAAATCCCTGATTTCAGGCTTTTATGGCCTTTATTTATGGCTTTTGGGGGATGGCTCATGTGAGGCTCCACTTCCACCTCAGAGCAGGACACGGGGAGTGGGATCARGGTGGCCTTGAGAGAGAAAAACAGGAGAGAGGAGAGGAAATTTTTATATCCAGGTTTGAGTCAGGACAGGCAGAGGCTCTGCAGGATCACAGGGATTTGCCACCAGTGCCCTTTATTGTGATTTTGGAAGAAAAGAAAAAGCACATTTATTTTAGAGAAGGGGACTGTTCATCATCCTCAAGTACAAGAGGATGAAATCTTATTGTAGTTTATTGTGATGGACTAAAGATCACTTTCTCTGTGCCCCTGAGGTGTTYGCCCATCTAACCCTGCCCAGCTCCTCCTTTTTCCTGTTTGCTCATTCTCCTGACCCGCAGTTATTTAATTCCYCTCCCATTTCCCAGAGCAGTCGAGCTCCTTTCTACACAACACCAGTGGCATTCAAAAGAATTAAGTGAAAACGCCTCTGAATATCTCAAAGGTTGTTATTGTCTCATTGTTATTTTTTTGTTATCACTGCAACCTCTCCCTCTGAATTCTGCAGTCAAATTCCAGCTCAAAGCCCAGGAAACATTTCCCTTCCCTTATCACAACTGAGCTCCCCCTGGAACGCGAATGGCTTGAGGGGAATATCAACAATTATCCCGGCAAATCTGCTGGTGAATAAACCAAGGGAACTCGAGGAACTGAGCATCTCCTGCCTCCTCCAAACAAACGAGCTCCAGCTGAAGATTTGAGCGATCGGATTTGCATAATGAACGYGTTTATGCCACATTACAGTCACCTGCTTTACAAATTCAGAGAGCATTTCCCCACCATTATCTGCTGTCAGGGCAGAAAAAATGGAACATTTGGGTGAAAGCGGTTTGCGAGGCAACGCGAGTGCGTTTTGTTTTTGTGCTTTTTAACATCTGATCCTCAAGGAGGTCTTCTTAATTGGGGTTGAAAAGAGTCGGATTAGTGCCTCAGGCTTTTGGGGATTTAGGCGGGGGATTTTGGGGCTGAATCCTCTTCCAGATYACTTGAACCGAGCACCTGCCTGCCTTCTGTATCTTCCAAAAGTTCTGCTATTTTTCTATTTGTTCAGAAGCTCTTCCACACAGTTCATTATTTCATTARTTTTATTTCCCGGCTTTATCTGTGCAGAAGTTTTGGAGTCCAGCACTTTGGTGACTTTGCTGCCATTTTAAGCAGATTTGTGGGAGCATAAAGAGGAATTTCAATGCTTTATACAAAAACCACACAAATCCCATGATGCTGGTGGGGCAGCCTGTCCAAATGCAGGATTTTCAGGGGTTCCTGTGGGATATTTTTCCTTGCAGACCTGATTAATTTGTCTTTTACCTCTGGAAAGTCAGTGCACAAAACGTGAACTGCGCCTCACATCTTCTCCCTACACTTTGTTACCTTCCTGAGGGGGAGCTTTTAATTTTAAAAGTTTTCAATTATAACTCCCCCTGTATATATTTTCATCAATAGGGTGGTGCATCTGTAATTTACTGGAAATTAATGAGCAGCAGAGTGTAAATTKGGGCTGCTGTGGGCTGAAATGAAAAGTGAAATAACTTCATTTCTTTTCCAGGTGTTGGATCTCCTCCTCTTTACAATATTTAACTTTTTTTTTTTCTTAGATTAGGAAACCCAAACAAAACTCCCACAACTAAAACCCCACACAGACAGCAAAAGAGAGAAAATTCTTCAATCAAAAATTGCCATAATTTGTGCAAATGATTGCATTTCACCCTGGATATTTGCCATTCCCTTCAGCCATGTCTGAAACCTGGGTTTGGTGTTCATCCCTTCCCTCCCCCTCCTGCTTTCTGCACTTTTCAGGATTTGCTAAAAATAATTTTCCAATTTGACTGAGGGTCAAGGACTGGATTTTTTTTTTCCCTTTGCTTTTTGTTGCTCTGGCTGGAGGTAGAAATCCCGAGGACAAAGCCAGTGCTGCTGCATTTTCCCAGCTCCTCGTCCAAGATAATGAAGAGCACACAAAAAAAAGCTGCTCCTGGAGGAATTAATCTTATATCAGGGTTAGAATCTAATGTGGGATCCACAGAACAGAAATTCTGTGGTGTGAGGGACCAGAGGTGTCTGATTCATTCCAGATGGGGGAAGTTAAAATGCCCAGGCTCTAAATGAAAGACAAATTCAGCTCCSAAATCCTCAGTATCAAATAGACAATCCCTAACACAGTCCCGAGGACTGAAGCTGACTGATTTATTGTGATTTTATGATGTTATCATATTCGAACTCGGTGTAAAGGGCAAATTTAGCATTCAGGGTTGTATCTTTTTTTTTTTTTAATCTCTTTTTTGCAGACTGGAAGTGACAGTGTCAGATTTTATGAAGTGCAGCCTCTTCCACGCTGGGTTTGTAGTGATTTATGCTCTGGGTTTATTTTCTTTTACACATCTTTGCTTGTGTCTCCCCCTTTTATTCTTTCTTCTCTTCCAGCACAAAGTCGACCCCTGCACTTGTGATGTATTTTCTTGTGCAGTGGCTCATGACAAAATGCAGYGCTGTTAAAAAGGAAGAAAATGAATAAAACTGTGCAGTGTGAGCAGAGGTGTTGGCACCACTTGGTTCTTATCCAGGGTGAGGGTGCCAAACTCAAATTTGAATTTACCAGAGATGAGTTTTGCCCCTGCTGCATCTGTTCCTGCTTTTTAAACCCTGGGATGGGTTTTTTTGGGGAAGGATTGAGCCTCTCTGTGTTTGAGCAAGCTCTGGTGCTGCAGCCTGACCTGAGTTTGGTTCTTCCATTGTCTGAAAAATAATGAATAAGGCGGAATTGATATTTCATGTGTTATTTTCTGAACAAAGCTAGAAAAGACTAGAGACAACTTTTTGCACCCAATCCCAAACTATTTATGGATTCAAGTGTCCCATCCTTTGAACTGTCTGGGTTTTGAGTTGGTTGCTCATTTTTTGAGGTGAGATCACCCTGCTCAACTCCAGGCAGCTGAGGTTTGGTGTCCAGCCAAAGGATGGAGCATCCCAAAAGGAAAATGTTTTACAAATATCCCCTGGTTCACTGCAGCTCGAATTCCAGCCTCCCATCAGGATCAATTCCCACAGTGAGGAGGAAAAAAAAAAAAAACAAAACAAACCCCAAAACCTGTAAAATATACAAAGATAAGGCAAGTGATTTCAGCCCATAAAGCCACCAATTATGCAAGATTTGCTTGTTGGGTGTTTGAGCTTTAGCACGGAATAAAATCCAGGTTTCCAGGCACTCTGGCATCATCTGGTGTGAGGGAACAAATGGGAAGCTCTAAACACACAGCGAGGCACTGCAGGCTGGAGCCATTCCATTGCCACGGACAGTTCTGGCCAATTAAGCCCCTGCAATAATGATCACATCAGCAAAAATTACTGGATCCTTTATGTTCAGAGTGCCACAGCTCCTGCCTGGAATCTGCTTCCAATGAAATCTCAAAACATGGTTGGGAATCAGAGGGATCTGAGGGTTGTGGACTTTGCTGGGGGTGAGGAGGGCAGGAGAATGGTGCTGGAATTTGTGCTGGAGTGTGTTTAAAGTGAAGAAAATGTTGGTGCTCCTCTCCTGCTGTTCCTGCACACGCATATCCGAACTTTCATGGGTATTTGTATTTTCACATGGATTCGTATTTCYGTGGCTTTTTGCACCTCTGAGTGCAGGTTCATGGGACAGAGCCGAGCCTGAGCTCTTTCTTCAAAGGGAATTATTGGTCTGATGTCACCCTGGTGATTTCTGGGCAGGAAGATATTCCCTCCTCGCCATATAAACTTTGTTTATTCCTAATTTCCAGTGCTGTATTGTGTAGAAAAACCTTTTTTAAATCCCTTGAACCCAAATATGCTTCAGTGTATTTATATATAAATTCACACATGTCAGCAGGCTCAGGGTGGGATTGTTGGGGTGTCTCTGCAGGGCCAGGAGTGGAACTGGGTGTGCTCTGACTCTGGCAGYGGCTTTTTTTCATTTTGTTTGTGTTTTGTACTAYWGCATTTTTATTTTTAATATCCCCAGTAAAGAACTGTTATTCCTATTCCCACATCTTTGCCTGAAAGCCCCTTAATTTCAAATTKATAATAATTYGGAGGGAGAGGGTTTGCATTCTGGGAAGCTCTGACTTTTCCTGGCTGTCCTTCCAGCCAAAAACACGCCCTCCCTGGTTTTGTGGGATTCCATGGTCTTGGTTGGTACTGGCAGTGCTGTGTGTTTTCACTTATATCCGTCCCTATGAGGTTTTCATTCTTTGGATTTCAATTTTAAACTCTCTTCCTTTACAATTCATCCCTCATCCCYTTTAAAGTGATACAGGCTCATTTAATCAAGCAGTCTCTAGAATAATAGGGAAGTTATGCTAATTTTGCGAGATTAAATTGCCTCTCATTTTTGGCTCATGAAATAATGTGCTCTTAACTCAGGAGAAACCGGCTCCTTTTTTTTTATGGAGAGCTGGAATTGTTTCTTTAATACATTACAAGCCCATCAGGAAAAGATCACAGGGAATGTGAGCAGAGGGAACGGACACTGCACCAGCTGGAGCCGCAGATTTTTGTGCCTGTCAGGAGAATCCTGAGTGGGAACGGGGTTTAACAAAAGGAGTTCAGGCCAAACTAAAACCTGGATTCAGAGAAAGGAAAACCACTGTTATCAYGGAATCATGAGCCATGGARTGGTTTGGGTTGGAAGGGACAGAAAAGTTCATGTAATTCCCACTCCCTGCACAAYTTCCATTATCCCAGKGTGCTCCAACCTGGCCTTGGACACTTCCAGGGATCCAGGGGCAGCCACAGCTGCCCTGAAAGTTCTGAAAATTTAAGTCTCCTTGTTTAAATACCTCACAGTTGTCACTGGTGATGTTACAGGTGTGTTCATTTATAGGCTCTGGGCTGCCCCACCAGGCTGGAACTCGCAGATCCCACATTTCCTGGGGCCTTTGGAATGGTCTTTGCCCCTCACTTGGCTGCTTTTATCAGAGGTATGAACTGAGGTGATTTCACTGGTCTGAGTTTGAGGGATTTGGAATCAGCTGCAAGAAGGAAACAACACAAAAAAAGGAAACAACACCAAAAAAACCCAACATAAAACAGAAACAACACGAAAAAGAAACAACACAAAAAAGAAACAACACAAAAAAGAAACAACTCCAAACCTCATGGTGTGGTGCTGTTGGGTATTCCCACATCACTCAGGCAAACATGTAGGGTTTTTTTTCCTTTTTGTGGCATTTCTGTCAGCACCAGGAAGTTCTCACAGCACGATTCYGAGCCCCAGCAGGAGCCACGTCAAACCCCAGCTTCAGAGCTGCTCTGCTGGTGCAGGTATCAGCACCTGGGCAAGGCAAGACACCTGCTAATAAGGCCTGGAAATACCTTTGAGCCCCGCAGGCAGGGTGGGCTCAGCTTTATTTTGCTCTGCCGCATCCCTGATTGCTCAGCACAGGAGCTGCTGTCAGCCAGGGCAGAGCCYGAGCTTCTCCTCAGCTCTCGAGTTATTTATTCTGGAGCTGCGTGAAGAGAGAGCYTGTCAGGGCCGTGCTTGTAGGGCGGCAGGAACACTTGTACCTTTTAATAAACAAGCTTCCCTAGGAGTGCTCAGCGAGACATCAGCTCAGATTCCCGTGATAAACAATATGAAGAAGGCCTTAATAACACTTGACTTACAGCAGAATTCCTTGTAAAGCCAAATGAATTTCTTTGCCCGGGGTGCAACACTGAGAGAAAATKATGAGAACAAGGGCATGAGGAGTTTTTACACTTTCCAGTGTGCTGCGCTGTTTTTTTGGTTTTTTTTTTTTAATTTTATTTATTCTTTCCCTGTGAAATGCTTGTTGGGTCGTGGCAACAATTAAAGTGGAGAGGAGACACGAGCCTGCAAGCCTGGATCAGATGAATAAACAGAGTTTGGAGCTTGAGCACGTGCTGGGAGTCAGAGCTGAACGTGTGAGCAGCTCTGAACAGGGACAGGGCTGTCCCAGTGGCACCCTGGGGTCAGGCTGGTGGTGTTGCTCTCTCCCAGTATATATTTACAAATCATTATTTTTTATTTTTTCCCCCTATTTTGTTTGCCAGCAGACTACAAAAATCCATGGGAATGACAAATCTGTCATTATCCATCTATCCTTGTTCTGTCTGTGATCCCTAAAGAATAAAATGGGAAAACCTAGACGTCAATTCAACACCCAATTCCTTTTCTGATAGAAACTTGAATCTGGTTGTAAAAAAGAGCATTGGCACAATCTTCCCTGTTATTTAGGGGCTTTTGAAAATTTTAATCTATTTATGTCCCTATTTGTTAAATAATTATGGAGYAGAAGGGCTTGGTCACAGATGATTCACTTTAATAAAACCAGAGATAACTTCCAGTTATCCCAGGTTGCTCCAAACCCCATTCAACCTGGCCTTGGACACTTACAGGGGTGGTAAAACCTGTCCTGGTCTGGTTTAGTCCTTCATTACTTGAGCTGACCTCCTCCAGTCTTTGAAATTCCTGCAGATTTGCATCACTGTTGCAATAATTGGAAAAAATCCCAGCTGGAAGAGGAGCCCTCCACACCAGAGATGCACCTGGGCCTGTTTTACCTGGCACAGGTTGAAAAACAGGGAAAAAACGAGGCTGTTTGTGGCCATCTGATCAGATTTGAGATCATAAAATGGGACAGCTGCAAAATTCAAGACGTTTTGGAGTTATTGGCATTCAAACAGACCCCTTTAAAGCCTTTTCCAAAGATCGACARACCCAAGGAGTTCACAAGATGGAACCAGGTGATTCTGGCTCCCATGGCTGTTTTAATCTCCTGGCAATGTCACAGCTCTGGAAATTCTGAAATTCCAGGGTTCATCAATTCCAGGATTCATCAGTTTGGGGGTGGGAATTGTCTGTCTTCTCCCCATCCCTCTGATTGTTTTCTTTTCTGTGGGGCATGGAGGTCTCCGATGGCAGAAGGAGGAAAAAAAATCAAAGTAAAAACATGGGTTTGGAATGGTGGAAAAYAGTGAAGGAGGCTGAGAAATGGGGGGAAAAAACCCAAAGAACAATGAAAAGCAATCCAAAAATACCCCCCAAAAGAATAATAAATATAACAATAATAATTATAATAATAATGGCAACTGTGATACTACTACTTCTACTACTAAAAATAATAATAGATAAAAACTAAAATAAGAAAGGACTGAAATAATGGCTGAGGACTGCATTCTTTCACCTGCTATTACTTGATTCATCCACTTGTGAAACCCAGGTCTGTGCCCAGTGCTGGAATTCAGGGCAGAAGGCTCTCAGCTGAGGCATCCCACACTCGTGTGCTGTGGAAATGCTTTTATTTTGCCGTTTTCATTCCCGGTTTGTTTTTGATGTGCAATTCGGAGCCATTTTACAGCCGTTCCTCTGCCTGGTTGTGCTCCCAGTGCCCGGAGCCCTCTGTGCAGGGCAGGGTGTTAAATGGCTTGACAGCATCACGGCATTCTTTTGATGGCCGTAATTTGTAAATCAATTAGCTAAATCAGGAGATAAAAGGCTGGATTGGCAGCAGGGCCGAGATGGGGTTTTGTTATTCCATTTTCTAGGCAAAGACAGTTTTGCCAACACCAGAGGCAAATCCTGGGAGCCGCTCCGAGGCTGGAAGCACAAGGGATTGAGGATGAGATTTTCCAGCAGCACCTGGAAACTCAGTTTGGTTAAATCGCCTGTTTTGAGGAGTCCTACACAAATTCCAGGCCTGGCTGGACCCGACTTGGAGCACCCTGGATTCCTGGAAGGTTCCCTGCACGTGGCACTGGATGGGATTCAAGGTCCTTCCCAACCCAATCCAGTCTGGGATTCTGATTCTAAACGAGGCAGCTCGTTTGAAAAATCCCGATAAAATCCTCAATCAGGTCTCCACAAGCAGAGCACAGCAAAAGTTCTCTGAAGGAGGTCTGAAAGGCAGAAATCAGAAMTCTGCTGTTTATACTCCTTCTGCTTTATCCTTCCCTCTAGAGTTCCTTTTTTTTTGCTTTTCCTTATGGTTCAGTGCTCCCTGCAACTCATTCTGGCTCCTTCATAAGCAAATTCGTGTTGAATGAAGCATTCCASAAGAGCAGTTTAAACCCAGACAATGGGCCAAAAAGTGCATCTTTCCCTTCAGTTGCTAATTCATCTGTTGCTAATTAGAGGAAGGACCAGATCAAACATTTGTTTTGCTTTCCAACTCGGAGGCACCTGTTGGTAAAAGCAATTAGAGTTTTAGTTCAATAAAACAGCCTCTGGTTTGTTTATGCAGAGATTTGATGTGGGTACATTACTGGAAGTCCATCCACATGAATGAAGCCCAAATGGTGAGGAGAGGGGGGGATTTCCAATTTCTTTTGTCTCAGCCAAAAAAGAAAAACACCCATGCTGCTCTAATTAAAAATCTGCATGGAATATTTATAACCGAGGAGAAGAAGCAAAACTCCCCACAGCGAGTCTGCCAGAAATAATGAGAGCAGAGTGGAAATCCTCGGAGTGAGGGAATCATAAACTTTTCTGTAATGTTTGTCTTTGTTTTCCCAGCTCGGAGGGCCTGAATGACAGTTTGGATAAAATATATATGGTGKCATTAAAAAATAAATCCGGCTCAGTGCTGAAACCACCAGACGAGATCGTGTCGCTTGCATTATGCAGGAGGTCAGGAGATGTTGCAACGTTGCTTCAGTGGTGTAAAATGGGAACAAAAGGCTCTGATAGGCAGAGTCAGAGGATCCCTGGATGATTTGGGTTGGACAGGACCTTAAATTCATCCAGTCCCACTCCTGACACAGGCAGGGACAACTTCCACCATCCCAGRGTGCTCCAAGCTCTGTCCAACCTGGCCTTGACCTTTGAGGCTGACTGGAATRAAGTTTCCTGTTCCTCACAAAGCTCAAAATGCTTCTTAGGGTCCTTTTCATGATTGGATTTTGGAGGACACAGCATCATTGCCCCTTCCTGATAATGGACCTGAGATCCTCAGAATGAACCCAAATATCCTAAAAAATGGACCAAATATCCTCAAAAATGGACCAAATATCCTCAAAAATGGACCCAGACATCCTCATAATGGACCCGAGACACTGAGAATGACCCAAATATCCTCTGAATGACCCAAATATCCTCTGAATGACCCAAATATCCTCAAAATGGGCCAGATGTACTCAGAATGACCCAAATATTCACAAAATGGACCCAAGCCCTCATAATGGACCTCAGATCCTCAAAATGGACCCAAATATCCTCATAATGGACCTGAGATCCTCAGAATGCACCCAAATATTCTAAAAAAAATGGACTAAATAGCCTCAAAATGGACCCAGATATCCTCATAATGGGCCTGAGATTCTCAAAATGGACCCAAACATCCCCAAAATGAACCAAATGTACTCAGAATGACCCAAATATCCTTAGAATGGTCCAAATATTCTCAGAGTGGCCCTTTTTTTAGAGGTTCTGAGTTCAACATCCTCCGAGGGAGCAGGTCCTCAGCACAAGGATTAAGAGCCCCCCTCAGGTGGTGTCAGGAAAAGCTGTGGGTGATGAGCAGTCCTTTAGAGGAGCTGTTCTGTCCTTAGGTGGGAAAATGAAAAGTTCTCCGGTTGTAATAGAAGTAAAATGAAAATTTATCCACTTTAAATACATTTATTTTGGTATCTTGCATTTTCCACACATGATGTTCCTGATGGGGCATGTCACAACCCAATTCTTGCTTTGGGGTTTTTTTTCTGCCCTCCCTTCTTCCCAAAATTCTGACAGGAACACTGGACAATCTCCCAAGGGGAGCAGAAACCAGCCCAGCTGGGTGAAATGGGAGCAGAAAGGAATTAAATTTATATCATTTTGTAGGAATGATGTTCACCTGAGAATTCCTGGGAGGTCTCTGCATCTGGAATTTCAGGGGATTTAACTCTGAAAATGGGAATTTGCAGCATGGAGGGGAAGGGAAAGGGAGAAAAAAAGAGGAGAAGGAGAAGGAGAAGGAGAAGGAGAAGGAGAAGGAGAAGGAGAAGGAGGAGAGAGAATGAGATGGAGGAGAAGGAGAAAGAAGGGGAAGGAGAAATAAGTGTGTTGAGCACAAAAAAACTGGTGTTAAAATGAAAGTTTGGGGTCTGCAGCTGCCCAGAAGCTTGTGCAGCCCTGCTCCTCTGATCCCAAAGGGAACTYAGGGGGCTTCCAGTGGGACCTCCTCATCAATCCCTGCTCTGGGGKGATCTGCTCTCTAACCTGGCAGTAAAAATCTCCATCTTATCTGTGCAAGGCTTTCATTTTCCTAATCCATGGGTGGATATTTAAAACCTCATTCCCATAGAAAGAATTTGATACAGAACCCTGTTGATCACTATCTCTGCTACAAGTTCCTGTCACTCCAGTAGAGCTTTTGTTAGGGATTTTTTTAAATTTTTTTGGCAGTCTTTAGGTTTTGATCAGCATTTAAATTGTGGGAGGCAAATTCAAATCTCCTGACCTCAGGGACATTTCCTTATCATAAAATGCACGTTTGCATGGTATGTGATATTTTCAATCTGTGCATTGAAAGCAGGGTTTGCAGCCTGCACTGCACGCTGAGGATGTCCTGGTATTTTTAGCACAATAATTTCAGTTAATACATCCAGAATTACAGAAATCAGCAACCGGTTCCAATTTTTTTTTAAAAATAAGGGAAATAACCAAACTTTCCCTACTTGTTCCTTGACTTTGGAACAGCTCAAGTGCTCCAGGGCTGCTCTGAGGAGCAGGGAGTGGCCCAGGGCTACTGCAGAGTCTCCTGCAGGGACTCTTTTAAAGATTCTGCATTTTCTGCCAYGGGGTTTTTACTCTTCCTGTCATGAAACAGGGCAAGGTTTAACTCCTCAAAACTGCAATAACATAAGTAGGAATATAATTTCTTTCCGTTGCTTCAGATTTCCAGAATTTTCTTTTCATCTTGCGTGTATTCTTTAATTTGTTGCTTTGAGGGGGGGGAAAAAATCCACCCAGAACTGAAATAGCTGAACAACTTTTTCTTTAGTGATTGCCAACAATTGGTAAATTATTCTGAGAACTGATCTAGTGGAAGTGTTCCTGTCCGTGGCAGGGGGTTGGAACAAGATGATCTTTAAAGTCCATTCCAACCCAAACCATTCTGTGATTCAATAATGCGCAGTAATTTTGTGCTGTAATTTCCAGGCTGGCTGTGCCCTGTGGTGTTTCCCAGGGTAAATCTGATGCTGCTGGAAACGCTCTGATTTTCTGGTTTTTTTAGCATTCCCTCCTTGAGGTTCCTTTCTCCCCTGTCAGAGACACATTGTGAGAAAATGGAGAAATGCTTTTCCTCTAACAAAGASTTGAAAACCCAGAAAGGACAAAGGGGAGCAGTTTTGTTCCTCAGTGCAAAATTATGGCTGCTGCTGAGRAGGGTGGCTCGGCAGAAGAAATTCCACTTTGGAAAAAGAAAACTAGGAGAAAAGCTTAAAACCATTTTTTTTTTTTTTCCCCACAGTCATCCCAAGGAGTGAAGTTTCCTGAACTGGCTACAAGCAGGAACAAGGTTGGAAGACCCTTGTGCCCAGGGCGCCATTTTGTGCCCATTTTGTGCCCATTTTGGGTCCCCTTTGGGTGTAGCCCTGGCCAGGCTCTTGTCCTGCCCAAGGTGTATCCCAGATCCTTTCAATAAATATCTGCTTTATTCTCTGGCTCTGTGCTCTCTGCTTCAGCTCAGCCTTCCCAAGGCATCAATAACCACGGCAGAACTGATTCTGATTTTWTTAAAAGGTGAGGTTGTCTCTCCCTGACCTTCTGTGGGATTCAGATCAACCCATGAGTGTCACCCTCATCTTTCTGAGCCTTCTGATGTTTTCATTTTTGTAGTGTTCTCACAGATTTTTATTTAAACAATGAATGTTGTTATAACTGTGTCTGTTTTGCATTCCTTCTCCTGGGAGGAGAGAATTGATGGGCTGTTGGTTTGATCAGTGTGATTGGAGAGGTGGAAACTTCATCCTCCAATCCCTGGTCAGGGTAAAGACTCTGTATATATCGAGGTCAAAAACTAAACTCTCTCCTTTTCTGCTTTGGGAAATCTCAGTGTGTCGTGTCATCCTTTTCGTGTGTCACGTGAGCCTTGGGCCTGCTGCGTGATGGAAGGACTTTGATCAGTGCTCAGAAGCTCCCACTCAGAATGCCAGGGCTTTGTCAGGAAAAGCTGTGGGCTGTGAGAACAAGGACATGGAGAGCTCAGACCTGCCTGAAATCGGTTTTAAATCCAAGCACTGAGAGCTCTGCCCCAAGGTCCCCCCTCCCTGTACTGGTGCAGCTGGGCAGATGTTTTTCATCTCTTGTGGAATGGAACACAGAGATGGAGCTACAAAGGGTTTGCTACMGCTTGTATGTGCTACCCCTGCAAATCCCTGGGTAGGAAAAGGGAGTTTCAGCAGATGGGATGGATTTGGGCACGGTGTCTCTGCAGAGAATCACCTCTTTGGGGCTGCTCACGGCTCAACATTCCCTSCTCTGTTGGAAGAGTAGCACAGTTGCTTTTGACTCCTGAGTTTTGTCCCACGTTCCAAAATTGGGTTGTTCAGCCCTCACTACTCCCAGTCGGCCCYGGGAACAAAGAGGCTGAGCACAAAGAGGAGAACACAAAGAAACTTTGGGAAAGGAATCTGTCGGCTCTTTGAGAGGATTTTGCCACGGAGAGAAGAAAAGAGGAGAGTTTTATTTTAAAATCATGAAGGAGCTGTCAGGTGTSTCTAAAAACACGAGATCATTCCAAGTCCATTGTGTGCCGGGCCAAGTAATTGAGCTTCAGCTTCAGGCACTTTGCAACTACTTCAAACTCAGAATCTATTGAATCACAGAATCCTGGGATGGTTTGGGTTGGAAGAGACCTTAAATCCCATCCAGTGCCACCCCTGCCATGGGAAGGGACACCTCCCACTGTCCCAGGGTGCTCCAGCCTGGCCTTGGGCACTGCCAGGGATCCAGGGGCAGCCACAGTGTGGCACTTGAGTGCTCCTGGACCCTTCCCCGGCATCCAGCCAGGAAGGGAACGATCCCTTGGAGCTCTTTCCCCAAATAATTGGAGATGTGAGAATGAAAGGAATGAAATCCAGGCTTTGGGTGTCCTGATAAACGTTTAATAGYGGGGTGTAAATGCCAATCTGATAAGGTGTTTAGTGGATTTAAATTCCATTGTTGACATTAATCCCTGGAGGAGGATTAGGCTGCAGTGAACAGGAGCCACTTGGCTGCTGAATGGCAATGCTCACACTCCTTTTGTGTTCATTAACACCATTTTAATTAATGCATCTCAGACCTCTTGAATGTCCAGTGTTCAGATCTGCATGGTGGAAGGTGGCTGATACTTTGCAAATTGAGCTTTTATTCTTCAGATCCTTCCTAAATGAATGCAAAGACAATGCACAACAAGGTCTTGTAAAACCAAAATTAATATTATTGGGAAAAAAAAAAAAAGATACTTTTGATTCCCGTTCCCTCAGTTTTATCAGGGGAATAAATAGACTATTAAGGCTCAATATCCTTATATCATCTCCTGCCATCAGGACAGGCAGGAAATAAGTACCCAAATCACTAAATTGCTTCAAAGCTGCTTGGCAACTGCAAATTGCAAAATTGATCATCTGACTCCTTTATTACCTTTTTCAAAGGAGAGGAGAAGGCAGGGGAGCAGCTCGGGATTGCCACCAGGAGTAAATTCAYGGGGACTTGGTCAGAAGAACGACAGAATGAAAAATGTGCAATAATTCCATCAATAATCACAAACCCAGCTGGGCTTCCCGTTGGCTTCATCCTTTCCACT
>CADDXX010000628.1:398139-422226 GCA_902810485.1 Alauda arvensis
CTCTGCTGTGGGCACAACAAAGAGCTTCAGGTTTTGCCCCGTTTTTGAGATGGGTTTAAACAGTCAGCTCCTGTTTTTGTTTTCTCTTAAATGCTTCTGTACAGAAACACTGCCAGGGAAATGGATTTTGCTCTGGGCTTATCTTTCTTACAGAAAACCTGCCAGGGGAATGTCCCTGGCCTCGCACAGGTCTGCAGATTGCTGCTATCATCTCGATGACAAAAATATGGGACTTCCATCCCTGCCTTCTGGGAGTCAGGAGGTTAAGAAAATTACTTAAGTTTTTCCATCATTCCCCAGAGTGTCTTTTGAAATGAGAAATGCCCACATCAGTCCCAGAACCGCTGAGCAGAGCCCTGCTCTTTCTCACCCCTCCAAATGGAACGACCRGAAAATTGACAGCCGAGCTAAAAGGGAGGGAGGAGAAGCTTGAGGGGGTCAGCAAAGGACAATTTGAGCTCCTCAAAAATCAACCTGTGCTGAAGGAAGGGCTGGGCACTCACTTAACCTGTGGTTTAGACTCAGTTCTGCTCCTTGTCTGGCAGATCCTAAACATTTTGTGGGGTTTCTTCCCATCACTTCCATTATTCTGYCTTTTGGAGGATGCAGTGACAAAGAATTCCCCTGAGAGGGGAGCCCCCAGTTTGWGTCCTGCACCCCATGGCCGGGGTGTCACATGGTGCCTGTGACAGCAGGATGGACACGGGGACATCTCCTCACAGAACTTTACAAAATGTATTTTCTCTACCTTATAACTCCCCAAATTGCTGCTGCAGAGTCTGATCATTTCAGAAACTCTTTAATTGATGCGTCATTGAAAAATCTCAAAACAGCCGCTTGCCCTTGTCTGTCAAATTCAGTGTTTTGTGGTTTGGATGCATAAAAAAAATACCTCAAATTGGTCATTTTAATAAAACCACAGACGGTGTTTTCAGGGGTTTTGTTGTTTTCATTACGCTGTGGTTTATCCTGGAGCGGGAGGCAGGGGAGTTGAGCAGGAGAGAATGAAAACCTCCCGGGAGGGGGGTAATTACGCAGTAATTACACRCAGGGGGGTAATTACGGTGATTAAGCGGCTGACTGGGCACTGCCCCTGTGCAGTCTCTGCTGTGGTTACCTGGTAATGAATTCTGGAGGGCTGGGACCTGCTCTCCGTTTGAAATCCATGGAAATGCTCCGTGTTTCTCGCTGCAAACCTGTGATCCTGCAGGAAACTTTGATTTCTGGGGCTGCTGCTCTTTTGGGGAGCGTTTTGTGTGCCTGGAGTTGCCAGGCCCAGCCCCACTTTGGACAGAGAATTTGTGTTTGTTCAGAGGCTGCTTGGGGGACTTTTTAATGGAGTTTATTAACCTTGTTTTTAAGGCTTTAAAGTTTTAATTTTATAAAAATTTTTACGACTTAGAATTTTTAGTAAATGTTTAATCGGGGATAAAAGGGACAATATCCAGTGCTGGGGTGCTTTTCCCTAAAATCCATCCTAAATTTAGCAACCCTCTTCTTATTCAGAAAACATCCCAGGAACATAAAAATCACAGGTGGTCAAAGGCAGGATTCTCAAACAGGGATTTCTCGAACAGATAAACAGGGATTTCACTGCAGGCAGTGCAGCCTGATTTTTCAAGGCAGGTTCTGCAGGATCATTGAGAAATAATCTCATTTAGGGGTTTTATTCCTACAGCTAATGTTGGTTTCAGGAATCTATAGTTCGCTGCTGCATCTTTCCCAGATTTGTCTCTTAATTCACCGGCCCATGTGATGTCTCACATTTCAGACATCAGAGAGTTTTTTTCCTGGAATAAGGAAATATTAAAAAGTTATTTGCAGTCATTCAGTGTTCCCTCCCCTAATGGATTCTGTGGCACTCAGTGTGCACTTACCTCACTTTTATCTCTGCCCATCGCCCTGGCATCGGAGTTTTTCCCATCAGAGCAAAATCTCYTTCCCTGAAATGCKGCTGGGGAGGACGGAGGGGCTGTCTGCTTCAGGAGAGAAATCCGGGAGGGCAAAGCTTCATGAGGAGCAGCAGCTGCATTTTGGGGACCCTGAGCTCCCAGGGCACACCCAGGGTCAGTGTCTGGGTCTGGATGTTGTTGCTGTTGGACACACAAGACCCCAATAATTCAGAAGGATTCTTGAATTTTCCAAGATGAAGGCTCACTTTATTGATTTCCCCACTCATATCTATGGCACAGTTCCTGGAGAGTTCCATGATTGGTTAACAACATCAACACCTCTCTTAGTCCGTTGGGCAAAGCAGAAAAACCCCAAACACCAGTGCAAAAGATATTGTGTTGAGAACATGGAAATTGTTCACAAAAGACTGTTCTGGGAACAAAGTCTCAAGGACTTTGCCCTGAGACAGGCACTGCTAACAACAAGCTGCTCACGAGCTTAAAATTCCTAAAACTCAGAGAAATCAGGGCTACATCATGTGATAAGGGATCTCCATGGACTCCTCCTCCAGTGCCTGTTTTCCCAGGGCTGATGTCACACAGGATGCCTGGAGCCCTCTTTGGGGCAGTGCCCATCCCACAGGAGCTCCTCCCTCTCCCTGTCTGTGCTGCTGAAGGGGCTTCCCACGTCCAGTGGCCATTCCCTGGGATACTGGGAGTGAGAGTCAGGAGTGGGAACACTTTCCCATGAGGCTGTAAATGCCTGTTTTCATTGCCTTTGGATCATGGAAACACAGAATCTTTATCTATTGTTGTATTGGGCATTCCTGGAATGGGTTGGGTGGGAAGGAACCTTGAAGCCCACTCAGTGCCACCATGGGCAGGGACACCTTCCATGTCCCAGGGTGCCCCAAACCCCATCCAGCCTGGCCTTGGGCACTCCTAGGGACCCTGGGGAGGCAACAGCTCCTCTGGGAATTCCATCCCAGCCTCCCACCACCSTCACAGGGATGGATTTTTCCTTGGCATACACTCTAAACCTACTCACTCTCAGTCTGAAACCATTCTGTGTTCTCTGAAACCTGAGGAACTGCAGGCTCCCGTGGAATTTATGGAGCACTTGGAGCCCACGGTTTAGAAGAGCAGCGCCAGGCACTCATCRGTCTCTGCCCGTGTCTCCAGTGTCCGTGTATTTCTCCTGGTGATTTGTGAGCCTGTCCTTCCAGCYTTGCTGTGAGCCAAGCCTATCCCCCAATCCATGTTTTTCACTCGGAATTCAGGCGCAGCCACACTGTGTCACTTCTCTGGGAAGAGCATCTGTGATGACAATGCCACTCGAGCTCGTGGCCCCTTCTCCTCAGCCCTTTGAATCCCCCCAAAGCTGCCTTTTCCAACCAAACCCTCCTTGACCTTTCCAAGAGATCTCCAAAGTTTCCACCCCCGCCCCGGGGGTGTCGTGAAGCTTAATTAATGTTTGTAAAGTGCCACGAGCTCTTTGGATGAAAAGTGCTGGGGCTTATTAATATTAATAATARCAGATGAGCCCCGGCAAGGCTGTGGTACAGTGGAATGAATCAACATGAATCAAGCAATCAACAACAACAACAAATCCAGCCCGGAGCCGCGGGCAGGGCGTGCAGCTGGTGGGATGTGACAGCTGAGCCCGCCCGGCTTCTCCTCAGTCATTTCCACTGGAATTCAAAGTGTCTCCCGTGGCCCCAAGGCAGCCACGAGTCACCTGCTGCACRGATTTGCTTTTTCCAGTCCGGGTTTTCACCTCGAGTGCTGTGCCCCGTTCTGGGCCCCTCAGGTTGGGAAGGGCCTTGAAGGGCTGGGGAACATTCAGAGGAGGCAATGAGGGGTGAGGGGCTGGAACCCAAGGAGTTGACTGGAAAAATAGAGGAAAAAAAAAAGAAATAAAAGCACAGTCACTGGATAACCTGCCAGTGCCTCCCAGCATATCCAAGGAAAACTGGGACCCACTTCCAGTACTTCAAGGGGGTTGCAGGGAGCTGGGGAGGGACTTTTCACAAGGACATGAAGTGGGAATACTCTTGTGCTAAGGGTGGGAAGGTTTAGGTGAGATATTGGAGAGAAATTTGTCCCTGTGAGGGTGGAGAGGGGCTGGGATGGRATTCCCAGAGGAGCTGTGGCTGCCCCTGGATCCCTGGCAGTGCCCAAGGCCAGGYTGGAGCACCCWGGGACAGTGGGAGGTGTCCCTGCCCGTGGCAGGGGTGGCACTGGGTGGGATTTAGGTCCTTTCCCACCCAACCCATTCCATGATCCCAYAGTTCTGTATGGGCTGTGCCAAATTTTTCAGTCCTGAACCACATCATTYCAACTGCTGTGCCCTCTTTCCCTGGCATGGGAGCATGGGAGAGCCCAAACAGATCAGAAACGGGCTCCAAGGATTTCACTCCCATCCATTGATGTCACACAGCCCAAAACAGCTGCTCCAGACTTCCCCAATCTGATTTTTCTTGTCAGCCCCCTCTCCCTTCGCTCAGCACAATGCAGCCAGACGAGAGAACATTCGTGTGTATAAATTACAGAGTGAAGAGATGCCATAACCTCTGCAGATCACAATAAAAATCTGCTCCACAGAAAAAGAAATGAGGAAGCCTCAGGGCAATTTCCCTCGGAAAAAAAAAAGGATGGAAAGGAATATCTGTATTTTCTTGGATTATTGAGCAGAAAGTTGGGCTATTAAGGCAAGACTATTAATGATCTGTGGAAGGGGCTTGGAAGATTTTCACTGTTCCTGTCTCAAAGAGCAGTTGGAACCGCACAATTGCTGTGGCTCAGGATGGAGATGTTCATGCCATGGAAAATGCTGAAATTTTAGGAGGAAACTTCACGTGCTGCTGGAGCAAGTTTGAATTCTTTGACTGCACCTGACCACAAAATGTTCTCTCCTTGGATTTGCAGGGCTGTGTGAGAGGAAAAGGGATCTGGGAGAGAGCGGCTTTCCAGGTGTTCTCCTGCATTTCCTATCCCTGCTCACTGAATTTCCACCTCCAGCCTGGCATCTGGCAGCCCCATTGGAGAACTGTTGGATTTATTTTATCCTGGCAACTTCTGCTCCACTCTGTGCAAATCTTTGCTCTAACACTCTTGGCATTTGGCAGGAGCTGACCCCGAGCTTCCCGTTTAATTAAGATAACTCGGATATGGACTGAAGCTCTAACAATGGGTGAACAATTCCTCTTAACCTTCCTGCCCCTTCTCCTCCCAAAGCGTTTCTACCAGCCCTGGATTTTTAGTTATGAACTTTGCAGATTTCCTTGCAAAGGGCTGTTTTTTTATGCCATTGGCCCATTTTMAATGCTTTTTCCCAGTGTGACCATGCAAAACCAACCATGTATGTGGACATAGAAGAAATTCCTCCTTGTGAGGGTGTGAGGGGCTGGGATGGAATTCCCAGAGGAGCTGTGGCTGCCCCTGGATCCCTGTCAGTGCCCAAGGCCAGGTTGGAGCACCCTGGGACAGTGGGAGGTGTCCCTGCCCATGGCAGGGGGTTGGAATTACATAAACTTTAAGGTCCTTTCCTACCCAAACCATTCCCAGGATTCTCTCCATGGAAATGCAGTCATCCTCCTTTCCTGGCCATCCTTTAAGCTGCTCTGGAAGTTAAAGTGCCCAACAATTCACCCCCAGCTCTTCCTCTGGAGGACAGGATCTCACACCACAGAGCATCAGTCCTTCCCTGCAGCRTTTCCCCCCATTCCTAGCAGGAATAATTTGCTGTTGTCATGTTGGGTCATTTATTTAATGAGACAGGGCAAGCCCTGAGTGGATGATTTTCACCACGACTGATTGGAAGCAGAGTCCCTGAAGTGGTGTGGGGAGACATTCAAAGACATTAAGCCTGTAATTATGGTCGTGGCCAGCTTTTCACACCACACTCCACTGGCAMAATGTGCATTTTCTCATTCAGTACAATTTCCAGGATTTTTTTTTTTTTTTGGAGTCCACCTTTGCTGTAATAGCCCACTGTGGTGAGTTATTTCCACAGCCTGATTTCATCTCCTCTGTCTCTGCCCCAATATCCTTGGAGTTTGTTATTTGATTCAGTCTTTTTTTTTTGCTGTATTAAACTGCTTTGTGCTAAACTTTGCTGTATAAAACTCCTTTATTTTCTGTAGCAACAGCCCAGTCACTTGGTAAGGTTCTTGTTGGTTTTGCTTTTAATTCCCACTGAGAACATTAAATCCCAAAATCTCAAATTCCACCCCCCCCTTCCATCCCCAAGTAGCCCAGGGAACTCCAATGTTTACGAGTTTAAGAAATTACTGTGGCTTGCAAAGACATTGCTGTTACTTTAAACAATTCTGCCCAACAGAGATTAGCTTTTAGCAACATCATATTGAGGATAATCAGGATGATTACATGAATATCCAGTGTTTTCTACATGAATATTAAACAGCCTCAACTTCAGGAAAGGCTGTTCCACTCCTTTTTTTTTTTTTTTTTTAATTTTTTTTGGCAAACTGCTTTTTTTTTTCCCCCTCAACGACTCTGTGCAATGAGGGAGAAAAAATGAAGTGGGCTGGGAAGTGTCTGAAGTTGGAAATACTTCCTTGTCCTTCAGTTTTGTGGCAAATARTTGGGCCCTGCAGGGCTTGGCTGTGGAGCTGCTCCCTTGGCCCAGCACTCAGCCCTGGCTGGGTTTTCCAGCTGCCTCCCAGCCGTGGATCTTGGCAGGAGCCCTGAGGAGTGACACCCCAGAGGAGGAGGAGGAGGAGGAGGAATAGAGGGGGACTCAGCTCATCCAGAGTTGAGCGGGAATATCCCCACGGGGGAGAAAAAAAATTAAATGTTGTCATGAATTCCCTTCAGGAGGGTGAATTCCCTGCCAGGATTTTGTTTGCCCAGCTCTGGGCACCTGTCACTTGTTTGCTTTTCAACCTTTACAGTTCATTTCGCTCTATTGCCATGTGTAGAATTACACTTGTAAGCGTGTGGGGATCCTCGGGTTTGGGGTTCACTGGGCTCAAATTCAGCTGGAAATTTTGCAGGGGAATCTTTCCYGAGCCCTCAGCAGTTTTAAGAGCAGAGATCCCCGTTCCTGTGCTGCTGCTGCACAGGGCTGGGTGCTCCATGTGGAGATCAAAGAGCTCAGCCTAAGAAACAGCTCATGGATTTCAGGGACAGAGGACAACATTTGACTATTTTGGGTTAAACTTAGATGCRTTTTAGCATTTGCATTSCCTTCCTTGGACTTAAACTCTGCTGAATCTTTAGGGTTGGAAAAGACCTCCAAGATTAAGTTGAAACTTTGGCTGAATCTCACTTTTTTCCCCCTGATTTGTCCAAGGGCATTAACATTTCATAGTCTCTCCTCAGCACAGCTGATCCTGGTGGAAGGACTTTCAGTGGGCCCAAACCCCCGGAGAATTCAGGCTCTTTAATGCTCAGATTATGTTTAAAGATTGAAATGAGGCTCCAGGGGAGCATCTTGTTGTTGTTAAAAGCAGAAAATCCTCTGCACTCGCCCATTTTCCTCCGTGAGCCTTAGCCCAGCTTGAGGCTCCACYGGTTAAACCCAAAATGCAGCATTCTGGTTTAATGCTGAGCATTATAATAAATGGGGGATGTTGTTCCACATTCCAGCACTTTTWCAAACCTCTTGCCATGCAATTCTTCCATATTTTCAAATAACAACACCCAATTAAGCACTTGAATCAGTGCTGCCCTCAGCAGAGATGTAATTAAGCAGGTGTTTAAATCCCTTGTTAAATTACTCTCTTATATTTTTCTTTCCTAATCTCCCATTACTATTCCTGTGCAGAAAAATAATGGGAAAACAAATGAATCCTGAAGCTCTGGCTYCAGGCTTGTAGGGGTCAAACTGCATCAGCCATGCAAAGAAGATCTATGGGATCTAATCAAATTTGGAAAAAAAAAAAATAAAAATCAGCTTTAAAGAGGAGAGGGTGGATAACAGCAGTGAAAGGCAAAACATCGCTTCCCTGGGAAGGGAGAAAAGTTAAGTGAAATAAAAATCCACTTCCAGAAGGGCATTATGTGGCRTTTTTCCCAAGTAATGGCTCGGCTGCTGCAGTTCTGAATGCTCACAAAATGCATCCGTGGCCCGGCCATAAAGAGGAGAGGGAAACAAAGAGGTTGCTAATTCAATTACAGATGTTAGAGATCAAGCTCTCTGCTATTCATCCAAATGAAAATTTACACTAAATAACATTCTCATGAATTGGCTCAGCAGCTTAATGGACTACAACTCTTCCCCACGAACAGATTGGCCAGGCTCGGAGAGGTCCTGGAAATTGTCCCTGTGGTGGATGCCTTTAACCAAGCCTCCTCTCATGGAATAAATGGAATAAAGTCACATCATCACTCTCACTCTTCTCTTAGCTGAGGGATGCACACAAGAGTTTCTGTGGAGAGTTTGTTCCTGTCGTGGTGATGGCCAGAGCAGGAGATTCAAGGTCTTACAGAGGTCCCAAATTTTGGACAACTTCCCGCAGAAATCTTAAACCAAATCTGCAGATTGGACYCCCCCAAAATTTTATAATTTTATATATATATAAATAAAATAAATGACATTAATGACACAATTGGCCTGTGCCTGTGAGATTTAAGTRCCAAATCCACTGGGAAAAGGCAATAAATGTCCTAAACTTTGAAATGGCTTGGAAAAGTGAGAGTCAAGCCCCCAAATCAGTTACAATTCTGAGAGTGGGAGTGATGTAAAACCCAGGAAAAAAAACTCTGTTCCATTCACCCTTCAAAAACTTTACACGTCARTGTGTGGTTCTGATATAAAACACATCAAAATCTTTTTTAAAATGTTTYTAAATTCCCCAAATTATTCCATTTTTGTACAGCTATGACTTAACACTCAAAATAGCCTCAATTCTTCTGGGTAAATTCCGAATCCTGAATGAAGCAGCAAATAACACGTTTCTGCTTAATCCCATGATTATTAAATATAGAGTGTGAAAACGCTATTGATGAAGAGTTCCTTGCTTAAAAGGTTACTTTCCTAAAAATAAAAAGGAGCCCAGGCACGTTTGCTGTGCTGGGCTCATTTCCTCTTGCCTACCAGGGACAAAAAGCTGCGTTTAAAGGTCATCAGTTCTTTTGTATGTTAATAAACAATTAGTGTGGCTGGGGGGAGAGAGGCATCAGTTCCTTCAGAACGGGTTCCTGAGCAAATTAACCATTCCTGACAAGTCTGGGATGCCGGGATGAGCATTTCCTGGATGGCTTCTCAGCCTGTRAAAATACTGCTGTTTAATCAGCTCTGGCTAACAATTATTTTTCTCCTTGACAAGCTCCTTCTGTGACTCCATTCCCCCCTCCTTCTTCCCAGAGATTATTATTTTTTATTATTGCAACGTTTTGCAGCCGATAAGGAAAAAGCATTTAGAAAAAAAAGGGAAATAAGTGGAGTTTTTTTTTTTAACCTTGCAGGCAGTTCTGCTGCTGTATGCAGATGAGATTGATGTGCTGGGAATCCCAATGGGATGTTCCTCACCCATGGGATCTGGAGCTGGCCGGGGAGTTCTGCTCACACAAAAACCCTGAGCATGAGGCAGAGGAATTGCTGCCATCGTGGCTGGGAGCTCCTGGTTTGCCAACAGCCCACAAAACCTCGTTCTCCCCATTTCCAAACTCCCCAGGAGCATCTGCAGCCCTGCAATCCATTTATTTATTCCTTCCTAATCACTGTTCAGACTTCTCACAATGACTTTCACCACCCCATGATATTTACATTACTTTCCCATTTGCTCTGGATCACCCTGAATTTTTAAAGCYTTCTGATGTTTTCATTTTTGTAGTGGAGTTTCCTCACAGTTTCATGTAAACAGTGGAAATGTTATTGTTACTGACTTTCATGCTTACATTCTTTCTCCTGGGGAGAGAAAAGGATGACAGAATTTTGGATTGACCAGTGTGATTGGAGAGGTGGAGACTTCATTCTCCAATTTCTGGCCGTGGTTAGAATTATATATAAATAGAGGTCGAAAATTAAATCTTCCTTTTCATGCGTTTAGGAAACTCAGGAGTGTCGTGTTGTCTTTTTGTGTACCAGTGCAAAAGTTCTGCCTGGCTTTTTTTAAATTTTTTTGATGCCAAGGGATATTCTTTTGATATATTTTCAGAATAGAGAAATATTGAGTTAGGATTATTATTTTTTTTAATGGCAGAAGAGCTGCTGCTGCTGCAGTTGAGGGGACAGAGGACAGAGCCTGTGGAAAGCAGGGAGGCTCCAAGGATGTTCCTTCCCTGCCTCCAGCCAGGTTCCTTGTCAGGGTAATGCTGTGAGGGAGAGGTTGGACACTCAGGTAAATCAATAATCAATCAATCAATCAATCAATCAATCAATAATCAGGAAATCAGCTTTTCCTCCACGCCCTCCCTGCCCTGTGGCCAGGTTTGCTCCATCCTGCTGCAGATTTTCAGCCTGGAAATCTCAGGAGTTTTACCCAGCCCAGCATTCCAGGAATCCTCCAGGGCTGAACAAGGTGCAGGGAGGTTTTATCCTGGGTAGGAGGGGACCCTTGGATGTTGACATTCCCAGCAGAGTGCCCTGGAGCTGGGGAGAGTGGAGTGACCCCTGCTGCCCTCAGGACACCTCGGACCTGGCAGGAAAAGGAAGAGATGGGGCAGAAAAGTTGCGCCAGTCCAGGTGAACGTGAACATTGGCATTTTCCAGGGATGGGAATTCCCCTTGGAGTCAAGGAGRTGATTCCTGCCAGTCCAGCACTTACACACGCAGCTCAAGGCAAACACTGGCTGTAATTATCATTATCTCTTGCACTGCTTCCTATCTCCTCCTTAGCACAGCCCCTTTTGAAATACCCAAAAATATTTGGGTATTTCAGAGCAACACTGCGTGTTTGGGGGAAAGCAGCTCCAAAGCAGCATCTCAAAGGGCCTTTGCTACTTCTGCAACACTGAATATTCAGTTTACATTTGTGTGTGGATGGTGCAGGGTTCCAATTCCTCTTGCTTTTGTTTGTTTGTTTTTAATTAACTTCTTTGTTGTTTCCAGCACCCAGAGCGATCAAACAATGGCAGTTTGAGGCCATTGGTGAGCAGGTACAGCCCCACACAAACCAGAGACAAGGGAACAAAGCCCATTCCTTGGGCAGCTCCCTGCCACAGGTGAGAGCCCCACTTTGCACAMAGGGTGGGATAAAAACCTCCAAAAGGGAGAAATCATTGGGGAAAGGGTGGGAGAGTCCCTCAATAGACAGCTCTTTCTGCATTAATTAACTTGGTCAGTGTGATATGGGAGGAATTCAGAGGAGCTGTTCTCAAAGCCAAAAGAACTTTCAAAAAAAAAATCCACATTAAAAAGTTTGGATTTAGATTTTGTTTATAAAAGGGTGGTAAAGTGATGCCTGCAGTTTTATCTCCCCTGTGTTGCAGGCTCTGTGGTGCCCAGGGGTGCAGCTCTGAGCTCCCAGCCAGGCTCACTCAGCTCTGCACACAGCAGGGACACAAAACAAATCCTGTCCCTGCTGCACCCCAAGGACAAT
Source organism: Alauda arvensis (assembly GCA_902810485.1). Classification (NCBI taxonomy): domain Eukaryota; kingdom Metazoa; phylum Chordata; class Aves; order Passeriformes; family Alaudidae; genus Alauda; species Alauda arvensis. The sequence continues at coordinate 409,541 of CADDXX010000628.1, forward strand.
GGCACAAGTTCTCAGGCCCCAGAGCACAAACAAGGCTGGGCTGGAGGGAGAGAACAAGGATGGGACTTCATCACCTGGGGCTGGGATTGGGCACTGAAACCCCAATGTGCAAATGGAGCCAAACTGATAAAAGTGTGAGACCTCCTGACCGTTTGTCCATTTTGTGTCCACTTTGTGTCCATTTTGTGCCCATTTTGTGACCATTTTGTGACCATTTTGGGTCCATTTTGGGTCCACCTTAGGTGTAGCCCTGCTCAGGCTCTTTTCCTGTCCAAGGTGTATCCTTAAAGGACTTTCAATAAATTTCTCCTTTATTCTCTGGCTCTGTCCAGTCTCTGCTCCAGCTCAGCCTTCCCAAAGAATCAATTAACACCAAGGGAACAGGGTGCTGGGTTTGGTTCTTGGGGCTGATGAACTTTGGCACATGAAGATTTAGTTTGGATTTTGGGGAGAAATTCCTCCCTGTGAGGGTGGGGAGGGGCTGGGCTGGAATTCCCAGAGGAGCTGKGGCTGCCCCTGGATCCCTGGCAGTGCCCAAGGCCAGGTTGGAGCAGCCTGGGACAGTGGGAGGTGTCCCTGCCCATGGGATGGGCACTGGGTGGGATTTCAGGTCCTTCCAACCCAAACCGTTCCAGGATTCTCTGAAATCTCCCCAAAAAAGGGTCTGGTCCAGGACATTGGAGAGCTCAGCTCTGCCTGACCCAGACTTGAACTGGGGCAGATGTGGAAACACTTCCTAACAGTGACCATCATCCTCATTTTCCAGGAATTCTGATGGAGAGCAGCTGCCTCTGGAGCTCCCTCCCAAACCTCTTGGAATGGAGTTTAGTCTGGGTACAATTCAGCTGAAAAGCAAATGCTGTGGAAAATTTACATTACACCCCAGAGTTTCATTGAGCACTGAGCATTTTTCAATTCCAGAGTGAGCTGCAAAGCTTAAACTGGGCAAAGAATTCATTATTTTAATGATAATAATTTACACTTGCATGGGAGCTTTCAGCCAAGAAAATACCACCTTAGAATTTTCCCTTCACAGCCTCTCCGAGATGGGATAATTTCACCTTGATAAGTGTGTGCATTATGTTTGCCTTTGCTGCTTCTGAAGGAAGGAAAAATGAAGATTATTATAGTTTGTACAGTCGAGTGTTTATTATAGAAATATTTTGCATTTATATTGTAGTTTCCTTAAAATCTGAATGTGGTTTTGAAACCCTACTTTAAAGCTATCAATCCCCTCTTAGGGAAGATTATCCCAGTGCTGTGGCCTTGGAGAAACTGAGGGGAAAAACCTCCTGGGGCTGCTCTGGGTCTTTTTTTTTGTTTCCTTTTTGAAGGAAGCAGTGACTGATTTGCATCTCTGGGAATGGGGGCCCATTACTGACATCAAATCTGCTGGTCCTGCTCAGCTGGGACCTCAAAAAAAAATCAAATCTTTCCTCTTAAAAGGGATTTCTCCAACTGCAAGCCTCRGAGTGGGGATATTTTCCAGGGTTTCAGCCCAGCTTTTAACATCTTTGTCCATGGAAAGCACAGCAGATCTTCCTTTTCTTTCTAGAAAGGAAAATGGAGCCAATTTGGCGTCTTTTGATGAGTAATAAATTCCCCAGACCAAAGCTGTTTTCTTTCAGCCTTTTCWTTTTGGAGGCTGTGCAGAAATATATATATTAAAAAGTTTATTTCTATTTTCTTTTTCTTCTGCAATTCTCCTTGCACTATTTACTCATTTTTTAAAAATAAAATTGCCTTTTTTTTTAACTTTTCTTCCTCCAAAAACTGTTTGGAACTTTTAATTTAAACATGTGGGAGCAGCAGAAGGCAGCCCAAAAARCAGGGAGGCAAAACCATTTCATGCCAAGGGCTTTATAAATCCTAAATGAGCCAATCTGGGCTTAAAAAGTATTTTCCAGAGGAAATATCCCAATTACAGGACAGCTTGCAGGATCTATYCCCTTGGTGATGGATTCATGCAGCGTTGGAGTGTTGTTGAATTTGTAAATCAGTTTAGATTTGATGGTGTYGTAAAGATTTCATGGATTATTTGGGGATCTTCTTCTTTCTTCACTGGTAGGAGTGACAAAACTTGATCAGACTTGAACTTTAATATAATAGTGATGCAATACAGTAATTAAAATAGTAATAAAATAGTGATTAAAATGAAATTGTCATATATTAGTAATAGCAATAATAACAGTATTATAATATATAATAATGTAGGTGTGATAGTGTCATATATCAATTACAATAATAATTATTAATAATAATAATGAAATAATAAAATTAATGGAATTTATTGCATTGACAGATACATATTCTGCCTTTTTCCATCACTGTCACAGCTGTTCCACTGCTTCAAAAAAACCCCAACACTTTGGTTTAAAACTTAGCAAAACCTCTGACAAACTTAGAAAACCCTTTAATGTCAGCGCTGAGGACCAAGCCATCAGGGCAATTAATTACTTCAGTCACATTATACATGGCAAAGAAAGAATTAATATGATTTCTTTCTTTATTTTCATGAGTAAATTTTTTTAAAAAGGTAATTTTGGACCACGCACAGGAATTCCTGGAGGATTTCATGGCCTGGATTCCCAGGTTTGGGGTTGTTCTGTTGGAGCCCTGGGCACTGAGAATTGGAGGCTCTCTGTGCTCTGASCCCCCAGAAAACTGGAAAAGGCTCCCAAAAATGAGTGCCAGCACTGGGATGATGGGGGTGTGGTTGGAACAGAAGTGTGTGAGATCACAGGGGGGAACTCAGAGTGGAAGGGTTTGGAATCCAGGAATGGACACAAAGCAAGGGGGAGGTTTTAGGGCAGAGGCTTTGTCCTTCTTAATCACCTTCTTCTCCACGGCTCTGGGGGGATTTTGGAATTGGGCAGTGAAATCCACACTGGGGGCCAGGGGTGGTTGGGTATTGGGGTAAAAGTCAAAATAATTGAGGTGTCATCTCTTAATTGGGAGTAATATATACTATACATACATATATATATATTAATATATATATAAAGTCTAATATAGAAAATATATTTTATATACTATGTAAATATGTACTATATTTGCATATTATATAAAAAGTTTATTTATATGTATATTAAAATATAAATATAAAGCAAGATGGAGGTTTTAGGGTGGTGCCTTGTCCTTCTCTGTCACCTTCTTCTCCATGGCTCTGGGGGGGGGATTTTGGAATTGGGCAGTAAAATCCACACTGGGGGCCAGGGGTGGTTGGGTATTGGGGTAAAAGTCAAAATAATTGAGGTGTCATCTCTTAATTGGACAGTTTATCCTTAAAAGGCCCTGGAGAGAGAGATTTAGGGCTCCATTTTAGCTTCTCACCTTGAAGTGCTGCAGAACTCATGGTCTGTGATATAGATAAGAATTAATAAACAAATGAGTCCAAACCAGTAACTCCATCTCAAAGCAATTAATCCTGACCCTGGGAGGAGGAAAAAAAAAAAGAAGATAAAACCCAATGTTGTTCCAACTGGAAAAACTGGGAGTGGGTTTTGTTCGTAAAGTATCTGAGGCACAGGGATGATTAAAGGCAGTGATCATTAATTAAACGAGGTGGTTCCATCCWGCAGGATGCAGCCACCAATCCAAGGAATCACCTCCAAAAAAAACCCTTTGGATTTCCCCACCAGTCCATGGACACTGCATTAACTAAAGCTCCTCGTTCCTTGCCAGGCGAGTTGATGTCTCCCCATCCCCACCTCTTGCCTGGATTTATTTTTTCCCCCACCTTATTAATGAGCTGTGAAAAGCTGACATTTCCAATAAGGAACAATTAAATCTGGGACTAAATGAAATGAAGTCATTCATTTACAAAATAATAGCTAACAAGCATGAGGCGGGGAAAAAAAAAAAATGATTGCAAGTCAGGGGGGAAAAAAAAGGGAAAAGAGTAAATTAAGTCTGACTCCATTAATGTTCTTTAAATACTTCTGCTGCTCCGAAAATTAAATGGGAAGCATCTTATTAACTTTGAGGGGGATATTCAGCATGACAAGTGTTAAAGGCAGAAATCCTTCTGGGGTGTTGTGTAGGGAACGGATTTAAATTCTTGATTTTCACCCTCTCATCCCTGCAGAGGTGCTGGAGCAAAGAATCGTGGAATCGTGGAATGGTTTGGGTTGGGAGGGACCTCAGATCCCRTTCRGATGGGCAGAGWTGCTTCCCACCATCCCAGGCTKCTCCAGCCTGGCCTTGGACACTTCCAGGGRTGGGGAATTCCCTGGGCAGGAACAGAGACCTGATCAATGCATTTCACCTYAAAATGCTGCTGAGATCAGCACTGAGGCTCCTTCCAGCCCCAAAAACCTTCCCACGGGGCTCCAGGGCTCTTGGATCCAGGGAGCAGGGAGAGGCCTGTGGGTATGGGATGTGGGATCTGAGTGGAATTACCCGAATTACAGTGAATTCCCAGCCCCAGGGGAGGAATCCCCCGGGTCCTGCTCAGGTTCAGGGTGGGCAGAGGAGGGACGGAAGCAGGAATTCCCCCTGGGGGATTGGATTCAGGGGATCCTGTGGAGAATCCTCCAGAAAATCCATACTCTCCCTCTCTTTCATCACCCTGCAAGAACAGAATTCCCTCTGAAGTGCCTCTGCCTCAGTTTCCCTGCTCTGGGGCTTCCCACGGGTGCAGAATTTCCTCCCCTGCCTGAGACCCTTCAGCCCCAGCATTTCTGAATGCTCCTAAATCCATATCCAATTCCAGGTTATTCCCTGGCAAATCCAGACCCTCATCCTCTGCTGGATTTTCCAGGCTGAGCCCCCTAAAACCAAACCCAAACCCAAACCCAAACCTAAACCCAAACCCAAACCCAAACCCAAACCCAAACCCAAACCCAAACCCAAACCCAAACCCAAACAAGGAGTGCAAACACCTCAGGAACAAATGGAAAAGAACCCAGCACTGCTGGAATTTCAGGGATTGCTGATTTGCTGTGGCCAGTGCCAGCTCCAGGTTTGCCTTGCTGCTTTAATGCACTTTGATTTAAAAATCTCKGAAGGCTCGAGTTAATATTTTGCAATCAATTATTCTTTGGGGGGATTTGTGGAATTCAAAGAATTTGAGTTCTACTTGAATTAATCTAAAAATCTCCATCCTTTTCTCAAAAATTCCCCACAACCCTGTGTGTTTTCTTCCCCTCAGACTGAGGAGYATTTGAAAAGGAGAATTAGAAAGAGATTCAGGTCCAGGTTAAAAAAAAAAAACAAAACCCAAGGCATTGATTTCCTCAGTTATACTTAAGGCCCTTTCCTTTTGTAAAATAAATAACCTGAATAAACACGTCAGGGAAGATTAAAACCTCATTAAAAAGTGTAAACAGAGTACAAAGAAGTAAAAAAAAAAGAAGAAGAAGCTTGGCTGAATTGAATAATGGCAATAATAAAATCACTACCCAATATTGCCAGTTAAAAGTCCTGCTAAGGGGGGAGAGATGGGAAGCAGAGCTGCTGTTATCTCACGCTCAGGATGGAGATTTCTCCTCAATAATTAGATAACATTTTAATGAATAAATTAATTCCATTACCCAGGAAATGGGGGATCATTGATAAGGCTGATTCCGAGCCAGTTCCCAAATCCAATCAGGGGATTGGATTCTGCTGGGGATGCTCAGGGAGGATGGCAGGGGAGGCACCTGCAATATTTCTCCCTGCCCACCCAAATGCTGAGGCCACCCCTCCATCCCTGCCTGCACAAGAGCTGTAAAATCGGAATATTAATGCAAATTATGGCTTTCAGGCTGGCAATTATGCATTTTTATTCCACTGAGGTGAGCGGGATTGTTGCATAGATCAAACGCTAAAGAAAACAACTTTATCTTCTTTTTAAGGTGACGTCCTTTTAAAGACGAATTCGCAGRAAAGGTGAAATGTTGCCTGGTGCAGGGAGGAACTCGAGCAGCCTTTGAGAGCAGGATGAAGTGCTCAGGCACTGCCAGCGCTCAGCATTTTTAATTTAAAGGGTAAAGAAAGGGAAAAGAAGAAGAGGGAAGAATTTAGTGAAGGAAAGGGCAAAATGAGTGCAACAGAAGGAACGTTTCCATAGGAAATGACAGGAGCAAGAGAAGAAATTGTGTTCTCGAATTGAAGGTAAAATGTAATGCGGGAGGAGGAGGACAGGGATGTGACTGGGCACAGGCACCTGGTGATTATCACCTCTGGCAGGGGACAGCCACGGCAAGCGCTGTAATTGCCTGCCTGGCCTTTCAGCCAGCATCGAGCAGGGGAATTTCAATAACCAGACCTTTCTCCAGGCTCTGGAGACACCCAGGGAGTGATGGCTGTGCTGGAGAGCTCCCGGCAGGGCCCTGGGGTGGCTGCTGCCTCCAGACTGGGAGCTGGCCCTGGGTGATTCCCCAGCTCCAGGGGCTGTTGTGTGATGCCACCACCCCAGTGGCACCTCTGACAAAAAATAACRGCACCTCCACACCCCCTGACACGTGCAGAGACCTCTCCATGTCCTTTTTCGACACCAGGGTGAGCAAACAGCCAGAGAAGGGACCTCAGTTCCAGGGAGGAGTAACTGGAGCAGTTCAGASCTGACTTTCTGCCTGGAATGCTCTGAATCTCCAGGGACGTTGGCAAGATTTGCCTTTCCAGACTTAGTCTGGATTGGGAACAGCTCGAGTTCAGTGCTAACATTTACTTCTCTTTTACTTCAACTCAGAAATTTCATTTTATCACTGCCAGGCTGGAAACTGGGGCTCCAACTGCGTGGATCACACTGAGAGTTGTCCCTGATCTCTGCTTGGCTTTGATTCACAATTCAGCCACGCCAAGTGCACTCCCTAATTTTGCCCCATTGTGAGCTACACAAGAGAAGAAGAAAAAAGCTAAATCTTCCTAAAAAAATCTTCCTGTTGCTCTGTTAATATTGGAAGTTGTTTGCTTTTAAATTGCTCCTTYTCCATCAAATGCTGAGGGCTGTGTTCAAAGGAGCAGCCCTGCAATAATCTGAGTATTAACACAAYTCTGGTGGTGAAGCTCCAACCTGTGCTGGAGAATCCTTTTGGAAATTGAGACTGGTGAAAATGGATTTTTTTTTGGAGTTTCCAGCCCTGTAACCTGGGTGAATCATTTGTGGCCACTGAAAGCCCAGTCACTGCCTCAGAAAACAGTGAGGAGTGATGGAACACCCAAATAAAAAYAGAGTGTTTGCCTTGGTACTCAAGTCATTTATTCCCTAATTAACTGTCCTGGAACCAACTTTTCCCAGTGATTATAAATTTACCCGAGGAGTTCAGGTATCAGAATTAATGCTGTTGATGAAGTTTGACAAGACTCGTGCAGGAGAGATGGAAACATGGCCCAGAAGGGTGGGAAAACACGGGGAAAAAATGGAATACAAGGGAACGTTCTGGCTCTTTGGATTGTAAAATATGCACACATCATTTTCTTTTTTGTTGCTTTGCATTCTGCTAATTAAAACAACGCAATGCTGCAATGATTATTTAAAAGCCTGGTTAATTTTAAAAGTGCCCATAAACCCAAGGTCAATTAAAACCACAGAATGGGGAGCCTGGAGTTAATTTTTGCCTCTTTCTGGTTTTTAGGAGTGGAGAAACCATGGTCAGGATTAGATCTAAATTCAGTTTGGGGACGGATTTTAATGAGCAGCTGCTCCTCAGAGCAGGGACAAGTCTGGGTCAAGAGGCTGACATAAGAGTGCAGTTACCCAGATTTTGGGTTTGGTGCTGTTGGTGTTAATTTTGACAGATGTAGGGGAAAAACACTTTGCTGAAAGCTCAGTTTTGATGTGTGTATTAATTTCCGTGTATTAACATCAGACTTCTGGCAAGCACAAATATTTCTTCCATAAAAAATTCAGCGTTCCCTGTTAAATATTTCACGGCAGCCCTAAACTTTTATCAGTCACTTTAATTGACAGGCTCCTTTAGGTCTGTTTTGTTCTGAATAATTAAATCTTTCTGTCTTCATCAAAAACCCCCCCAAACCTGTGAGTTTTCTGTGTCTGTCCCTTGGCAGCTGCGGGTTCTGAGTTTCTTGTTTGTCTCGTGGCCTCGAGAAAAAATGTCACTGAGCACTTTGCTGAAGTTTTTAGGGCTGGCAAGGACTTGGATCCCCCTGAGGTGCTGTTCCCACCCCAAACAAGGCATTCAGGAGTGCTCCTGCTGCAGTTCCAGGGGACTTCCCCTGGTCCCAAAAAAAGCCCAGGGCTCCCAAATGAGGTTATAATGCAAATTTTTCAATCCATGCTTGTTTTGGAATAATGACAATATTATAATTCTGTTAATAATAATAATATATGGAATAATATTGGAAAAGGCTTCTGCTGCTGTAATAAAAAGAGTAACCTTGGTTTTGGATAAATAGAAAACAGCAACACAGACAGACACTGGGCAATGACAGATTTCTGGGGCAACAATAATTAAATTACTTTGCTCGTTCTTGTTTCACTACACAAACAATATTACCCAGCTTATTTTTAGATCCATTTGTTAGTTCAGGCCCTCTCAATGTGCAGTTTCCTGTAGAGCCAGATTCACTTCAGCAATATTTCTGTGAGGCTTGGATTTCCTTCTTCCCTTCCTTCCTGCTCCAGCTCTTGTGTGGGTTCTGTTCCTGTGCCCTCTGAGTGGAGCTTGGAGTAAAAACCCTGATTTGAGGAGAGCTTTGTCATTGAGTGAAGGAAAAAAAACAAAACAGAATTTAACACACCACGATCATTGGAGCTCCAGACTGTGCTCCTGCAGAGAAAAGAGCTCCTCTGTTGGGATTTTGAGAGACATGGGACCACTGGGAGATGTCTTAAAGCATGATTTATTAATATTGTCTTCTACAGTCTCACGAAGGAGTGAGAACGCCTTCACCTCATACACCAGAAGTCCGTGGTCAGTGGTCACAAGACCACAGGTTACAAAGTCTTTTAAAGGTTAATTAAGCAATAAACGACTGGGCAAAGAATGTTTCTGCTTTCACAGCAATCCCTAATTAAATTGCGTCTTGCTGCAATGAGGACCTTTATAGCCAATCATACAATGACACACAAACTCACTTGCTACACCGTAGAACTTTTTTACTATTTCTGTTACTACTTCTATACCCACACTTCAAGCCCTTAAAACTTTCCACTGCTTGTTGGAATCCTAAAAGCTGAGAATTTGGGGTTTTCTGTGCTCACAGGCACTGACCTTCAGGAGAACACTGCTTTTGAGGCCTTAGGAGAGGATCCCAACACTGAGTGACAGCACAGGGGCTGTGGGTGTGGGGTTTGAGGAGAAGTGTGTGATCTCGCAGGTTGAAAAACTTGGGGTTTAAGATTTTTGTATATTGTAATGTGTGTGATCTAAGGTGGAGGATCTAAGTCATTTTTTAAGTCCTTCTTTTCACCTTCCTCTTCCTTCTTCTTAGGTAGAAGAAATTTCCTGTCCTTGAGTGGAAAAGTTCCCCATTGCAGACCTTTAGTGCTCATCACTGGGTCAAAACCATCAATAATAGAGGTGTCACCTCGTATTGGGTAAATGGTGCTTAAAAACCTTGGGAAAAAGTCAGTAGTGGCCATTTTGCCACGTTTTTCTGGCTCGCTAATTAAGCTCAGGGCTGGTGAGTCTGTAAATAGTCTGTAAATAGGTGAGATATAATAAATCACCAAGTCCAAAGCTAAACTTTTGTTCCTCGTGAATCATTCATCCTGAGCTTGGCAAGAACAAGGAAAAAGAACCTGCACCACAACAACTCCTTAGGTTAATATGTTTCTATCCAAACTACAAACCCACGTTCTTGTTCATGGTCTCCAGATCTGGGAGCCTTTTCCGAGGTCTCAGGTCGAACCCTGTGTTCATTTCTGTGTTTGGGCCTGCCATGCACAAGGTTGTCATCCTAAATTTCTAAAGCCTTCTGATGTTTTCATTTTTGTTAGTGGAGTTTTCTCACAGGTAAACATTGTAAACAATGAATGTCATTGTAACCGTCTCTGCAGTTTACATTCCTTCTCCTGGGAGGAGGAAGAATGACAGACTCTTGGATTGACCAGTGTGATTGGAAAGGTGGAGACTTCATTCTCCAATTTCTGGTTGTGGTTAAACATCTATGTATATCAAGGTCAAAAAATACATCTCTATCTTTTCTCTGTTTGGAAAACCCAAGGAGATGTTGTATCATCTTTTCATGTTCTAAGGCAACACAAGGCTTTGAGGATTTTCTGTGCCTGCAATTCCCACACTTCTCCTCACAAGTTCACACTTCCCACACCTGATCCTGCTGGATGTCAGCGACCTTCCTTCCTCACCCCACCAGCCCCAGAACCAAGGACACGAATCCAGGAGCTGGGGGAAGCCTTGGAATGAACTCCAGAGGATCTCCAGGTGTTTGTCTTTCCTTATCAGCCCCAGAGTGGCAGTGCAGAGATGGCAGATAACGACAGCAGCCCCGATGACACCGCTCTGCCAAAGAGGTGAAGATTGCRCGTTTCATTTTGGAAAATAATTATGCAGCTAATTACAGCTCTTGACTCCCGTCCTTCCCCTGCCTGTGTTCTTGGGGAGGCTGCTCTGCTCGGCTTGCACAAGGCTGTGTCASTCATTCTAAAGGTCAAAAGGCTCTCGTTATGATTTGTAATTGCTGGTGATGGGGGATAAAATAAATACAGCATCATTTGGGGTCATTTAACTCATTGTTAACCTCTGTTACTGACTCTGCTCTGTTCTACACACTGAGTCCACTTATTACGATGAGCTTAGCTGACATTTAGTGCTTTATGTGGGTGATAGAGGAGAAATGACCCAAAAGTGGAGCTCTGGACTCTCRTCAGAAACTTCAGCCCTGAATTCCGGGTGTAGCACTGTGACCCAACAACGCAGAACRAYCTGGTTTGGGACCATTGGAACAAAATKGTGAGGCCACARYWGAATTTCACAGAATCACAGAATCACCTGGGTTGGAAAAGACCTTTGAGATCATCGAGTCCAACCCCTAATTCCAGGGCAGCTGCAAGGGCAATTCAAATGTTCTGTGGCTGAAGGATCTGACTCTGTTTAGCCTTGAGATCTCTCCTGGTTCATTGAGGATCCAGTCATTGAAGGAAATCAATCAGAATCCATGTTTTGTGCAGTTTTTGTCTTCTTTCCCTGCCCTTCCTCCCCAAACCCTGTGAAGATGGACCCTCTCCTGTTTTCCTTGCACTTTTGGAGAGCTCTGGAGCCAAACACAATTCCCATCCTTTGTGGGCCAGCTCTCCCATCCCAGGCTGCAGAATTCCCATGGATCTTCAGATCTCAGGGTCAGCTCTGAGTCTTGACTCATCCTGGTTCATTTCCATTTRCAGGATCTCCTCTATATTTCATTTATATTTAATTTAGACCCCCCAGACTGAGTTTGGTTCCAGCCTCATGCCATTGATCATTTCCTCATCTTCTCTCCGAGTTTGACTTAATCCCTCTGGTTCCCTACAAAATCTGATTTCTCAGCTGCTCCCTGCTTTGCTCCTCGGGGATCTGCAAGCCTTYGTGTTTTCCATCTGCATCTTCCTTCTTGTGATATTTATTTTATACCAGGACAGAAACCTCCTTCAGCTGGGACTTCAAGAAATTAATKAATTTTACAAGCAGTGTCCAGGCCAGGGACATTTGTGTGCACAGGGACATTTGTGTGCTGCTGCTGGCTTTTCCAGCTGTTTCTCTGGGTATTTGCCATGCTAATGGCTCCGTGAGGTCTGAATTTAATGTTTGGAATCCAGGATTTGTGCCTGACCCCATCAGGATTTATGCATGACCACAGGGAAGTCAGGTCACTTTTATCTCTTTATCTTTGTCTAACTTTGTGGYTTTAAGGCATTTTCTGCACACTGCAGTTGTACATGGAATTTACRACACAAAGTTATTTCCAACTTTCTGACATCCCAAAATGTTGGAACATTTGAACAAAGTGAATTATTTTTGCACAAGGTATTTTTGTCTGGGTGTATTTTCTGCATCTGATTTTCTTTATTGCTTTATTGCCAAATATGACAAACCATCTTATGAATAATTGTCCTTTTAAAGACTGCATGGTGCTGATTTGTAAAGTTTTGTCCTAATAATATTATATCTTTGCCCTTAGCTGGGCAAGGTTTTCATTACTCAAAAAAAATATTTAAAAGAATATTTTTTTAAAATATTCCAGGACAAGAAGCACAATATTGGAAAAAGATTGGTCCAAGTTCACTTTTCCCTGAAAAATGGATTTCTCTGTGCAATTTTTGATCAAAATATTTTTTATCTAGATTTTGATTTAAACAAATATTATTCAAAAATRTGTATAATATTATTATATTAATATATAATTTATAAATAAACTGTCCTATACCTTGCACCTACAGCTTGAAGGACACAGCTGGTGAGTTTATAAATAAAGGTCCATCTTTGCCCCACTCCCGACAGTGTCAAATCCTTGAAGTTAAGGAAAAATAACCTGAGATTTTGGCAAATACAGAGCAATGAATGATCCCTCTCCTGAAACTTCTCTTTAAAGAGCATTCAGACCCTTCCAGAGGTGAAGGAGCCACAGAGACAACCACGGTTTTATTGCTGATGTTGTGAGTGAATCTGTCCTCCAGGAATTTGCCCAATCTCTTTTTAAAACCTTCTATTTATTTTAAAATTGCTGTTTAGTGATTTCTCTGCACGCCTCGAATCCTTCCAAGGTTGCATTAAGAATCATGGAAATGATCTCTTTTATGGTCT
>CADDXX010000628.1:431354-447681 GCA_902810485.1 Alauda arvensis
GTGGCACATTTTGGGCTGCAGTTCATCCAAAAGAGGAATAAAAGCTGCTCTGGAGGGCCAAGTTTGCATTTCCACCACCTGGGAGCTGCGAGAGGCTCCAACACAGTGCAGGGTATTTCTCTATTTATTTCTAGAAAAATTAGAGAAATTAACCACCTTCTACAAAAGATGAAAAAGCAAAAATAAAGGTGAAACAAGAGAAACTTGGACCAGTTGTGATTTTGGTGTTTTACTTTGATGATATTGGGGGCACCACATTAGAGCTGGACCCCAGCCTGGGACCTCCAACACAGAGATTGCTGAATTTTAAGGAGAAAGGGCCAGGATGTGTTAAGCCAGGCTTTGGAGGGAAGGCATTTCCAGGGTCAGTGGCAGTTTTTAGTGACTGAGGAAGGGCAGGGACTGGGCAGTGTCATTTGGAGCAGAGTTTTGTGAGCTTTTTAATTGCCCATAAAGCCACAGCAGAGGGTCACCATGTCCCTGTCACTCCGGGGTGTGAAGCTCCCAGTGCTGCTGGGCCAGGTCAGCCCCAGCTCAATGGGAATCTCTRCTCAAGTCTAAATTCAGCTTTGATCCCAACGAGGGTTGGAGCAGATTGAAAGCAAAGCATGAACGAGGGCTCTCAGTCCTGCTCTGGGTGTGGCTTGGTCCTAAACCAGTGCTCCCAGTTCTGCCAGCATYCCCAGAAATCCAGCAATGCCTCCCTTTGCAAAGCTGAGCAGGGACAGCTGGCCACGTTTCCACTCGSATTTTCCTGAAATGAGGATGGATTGTTTGGTTGGGCCCAGCTGCTGCTTGTTCAGGGTTCATCAGGAGCCTTGTGCTGTCCTGTCTGTAAAAAAACCACTGTGTTGTCCAAATATCCATTTCAGGAAAGGAAACCTCCYCAGATGAAGCAATGGCAGAGTTTTTGATTTCTGTGCTTGAGAAGAATGTGATAAGGAAAGAAATCAGCATAATTATTTTTATGGAAGTTTTCAATTTTGTTAAATCAGTTAAGGCATTAATTTGTGAATCATTCAGAGCTGCAAACAGGATTTACCTACATTTGGCAATTCACACCTGAACTCTCAAAGTTCATAGTCCTGTGGGTTGTTTGTCTTGGAAAGACATTTTTTCCATCACGATTTTTACTGTGGACACACGTTTTTACAGGAAACACTCTCTGCTTCTGCCAGTCTCCAGGAAAACTCCCAGCAGCACCCCCAGCCAGGCAGGATCCGTGTTTGACTTGGATTTTAGACTCCCCTGTGGAAGATTTGCTCCAGTCTCAGCTGAGTTATTAAACTAATGAAAAGCCACCCCTAAATGCCATTCTCCCACTGTTGTCCAATATTTCCCCCGAGAATTGTCACTGCTAATTGGATCCATTTCTCTTCTGACCTTAAATCCTCCTCCTCAGAAGGGTCTCCTGACAGCAGGTGTTCTGCTTTATGGGAAGAGATTACTTTTTATCAGAAAAGTTTAATAGAGATTTAATCTCTCTCTGCCATCATCTCCCAGCCTGAAAAGGGAGTTTTTTCCTCCAGATTTAGCACTCAAACAACACCAAAACCCCACATTTTTTATGAGCTTCAGGGCAGCTGGTCCTTTAAGAGCAGTGTGGGGGGTTTTTAGTCCCTTCAGAACTGTGSTTGTGTTTCTACAGAGTATTTGAGACCTTTAACATCTGAGATTTTATGTTGGGACTTCCCATATTTTACTTAACCTTGTTCAAAGCTACTGTCTTGACCTCAGATGTTAATTAATGTAATTTCTGTAATTTCTCCTAACTCAGAGCCTCATGATAATGCTGACCAAGCACAGAAGAAGGAGTGTAAGTTTGGGTAAGTTAATTCTAGAACTGGTTCTTGTCAATAAATAGTGAATTTGCATCACCTAAACACAAAGTGCAGCAGGATTAAGACKTGCAAAGCCCAATAATCACTTAAGCCCACGAGATCAGAGTGCCAAAATCCCAATTTTTGCACAGTTTGCTGCTGACAATCTGTGAAGTAACAGTTAAACCTCAGCAGATTGAACTGATCCCAGCTTTAAATCAGAGCGAAAAGCAGGCGGAGGAAGGGGAGCTCTCCAAAACTCACAGGCAAAGTTGTGAATGAATTCCTTCACAGAGAGGGGTGGGTAGGGATGTCTGCAGGCACAAAAAAGCCCGATCCCCCCCAGGTTTTAATAAAATACTGCCTTTTAATAAAGCACGGAAGGATAAAAGCCTGTGGGGAGGTGCCTGGGAGCTGCCGTGAGCGGGAGCCGCGCTTTGATKAAAACATCAGAACTTCAGATGCTCCTCAGCGCCTGCTCAGCCTCATCCCTGAGYATCAAAAGAGCCCTGTTCACACAAGGATTTGTTTGTTTACAAGGATAATTCTTGTTAACAGACAGTTTGAAAAGAATTACGGAGGCCTCCAGCGTGGATAGGCTGGTATTAAGGAGAGTATTAAACGCTGGCCTTGGATTCGGTTTAAAGGTTCTTTTTCCCCTCCCTCCTGCCCAGCAGCCTGGAGGAGGGATGGAGATTTAATAATCCAGAACTGATAATCATKATACAATCAGATGGGTGATGGGAATCAAATTGCCACTGCAAAGGTTGAGGGCATGGCTGGAGAGGTCCCAGGGAGATTTCCTGTGGATGTTCTCAGTGCTGGCACAAATCCCTGGGCKTCATACTCAGCACCCAAAATCATCCACAGAAGCTCTTCCATTCACCTAAAAAAACGGTGGAATTAAGGGACAGCYTGAGCTGGAAGGATCTTTAATGCCCCTGGATCCCTGGGAGTGCCCAAGGCTGGGTTGGAGCAGCCTGGGACAGTTGGCAGGGGTGGCACTGGGGGGGATTTCAGGTGGGATTTCAGGTCCCTCTCAACCCAAACCATTCCAGGATTCCCTGATTCCATGGTTTTTTATGATTTCAAATGGTCCTGGCATTAAAACAYCCTCCTGTGAAAGGAGGAGAAAAAGCTTTATGAGCTTTTATGACCTCTGGAACAGAAACCAGCACAGTGAGATGGCAAAAGTGGGAGAAAATTCCCTAAGGAAAGGAAAGCAAAAGGAAAAACCCTAACCTCCAACAGTAGTGTAAAAACCAGTTCAAAATGGGCTGGTTCCGCTGGATCTGGTGGGTATTTGGGGTTTCTTTTTTGATGGAGCAGTTTTTAAGGGAAGATTTTTTGCTGCTGAATTGCTCAGATCATGTTAATGCCATTTGTTCAACCTGAAAGCTCCAGAAATTCAAACYCTCCCATCTCAGCCCTCATCCATATTTTAGTACAACAGGATTTATCAATATAAAGAACCTGAAACACTTCCAGAGGATTTTTTGATGTGAGTTCTGAACAACTTTCATTTTTTTTTGGTGTTTTTTTTTTTTTTGCCCAGCATCATTTTTAAACTCCCAGCACTTTGTCCTTTGATGAGGAAGAAAAGAAAATCCCTTTTGACACGGCTGGAAATGGGAATCCAATCTGACCACTCCTGCCAAGGATCTGGCTGTGGCACCTCCCTGCTGCTTGAAAAGGTCACTTTGGAGACTTCATCTGTGATGGAACAACATGAGAAGGAGAATTCCTCAGGGGAGCCCGTGACATTCATGGAAATGGGAGATGCTGCATGAATAGGAGTTGGGGAAGGTTGTTATTTGGTTTTATTTTATGTATAAAGGACAGCAAAGTGTCCCTTAAAGCAATTTCTTCAGTAAGTCTGGGTTTAGCCTACCAAAAAAACAGAGGGGGGAAAATGTTTGCCGAGGATTGATAGGAAATTTTCACCATTTTCATTAAAAATGAGGGAGAGATGTTTGCAGACCAGGGAATACATTTGGAAATAGCAGATTTTGCTCTGTGTGCCCCTTGGCTACCCTGGGCTATCAGAAATTCCAATGCTTTCAGTTCAGACAGGCCCTGCCTGTGCAATTTTTGCTAATTCCAGATCTTAGTTTTATTTCCATGTAGTGAGAAGCCTCCTCCCCTCACACAGCCAGCCCAAAACCTGGAGTTTTCAAGGCAAACAGATCTTTTTCCTATTTCTCTAATTTTATTTCCCATTCCAATGATTTCTTTTGCTATCTCTATTAATATTTTTTCCTATTTCTTTTAAATTTTTCCTATTTAAACTGCTCTCCACGTTGCTCCAAGTTCCAGCTGGGATTAGCAGGCTCTGGTGTTGAATCCTGTCTTTTCAGAGCTATTTAGATGTTAAAAAATTAATAATGGCCTCTCTCCCCACTGGCATCCCTTGAACTTTGTCTCCTGCCTGTCAGTCTTGGCTGGATTGTCTGTCAAAGGGATGGAAAGTATTAATTAGTCAGCCAAGGCCATTTTATCTGGGATTTTYCCCTGTCTCATATGGAAAGAAAAAYCTCTGAGTATTCTTATTCCTTTAAAAATGATGCCTGATATTCTCTGAGCARAGCAGAGCAAGTAATGGTTAAAAAGTTGTTTGTTAGATAGGAAAAATTTAGGATTTTTAGAGGACAGAATCCAGGGAATGTTGGTTAAAAACCCATGGATGCAGTTTGACAGCAGAAATCAAACCAATCTGGCTTTTTCCCTATTTTTAATGAGTTTTTAAAAATCATTCAATTTTCCCTGGGACAGATTTTTCCAAATAAAAAGCAAAAATTTTCATCACTTAYAAATTTGTAAATGAAAGGTTTTCAGCAATTTTAAACACTTATTTTTTTGGCTGGCAATACTTGCCTAAATTTCTCATCTGACAAGAATGAGAGATTTCAAACTTGGTGAAATGTAGTTTGGGCTTATTAAAAAAAAAAAACAAAACTCTAAATTATAATTTTCAAATTGATAAGAGAGTTAATGGTGTTCCATGAACCAAATGCTGATGGATTCTTTTATCAAAAACCTGAATATTGCAAATTAACTTCCCTGACTTTTCATTCTTGCCATGAATCCGAAGCAAACAAAGCTCTCCCTTCCCAGTACTGAAAGGATTCACCATTCCCACTCCATAAAGCAGAAAATGTTCTCATCACACCCCAGTCCCTCTCTGTCTTTGCCTCTTTGATGTTCTGGGGCAAACTGGAGGTTTTAACATAAGGAAAATCAAAACCCAGCACACCTGGACTGGAGGAAAGGCCAAACCCACCACACCTGAACTCAAGGAATGTAAAAATCCCACCAAACCTGAGCTCAGGACCAAACCCACCAAAGCTGAACTCCACAAAAGGCCAAACTCCACCACAACAGAACAGGATGAAAGGCCAAACCTCAAGGAAAGGCCAAACCCACCACACTTGAACTCAAGGAAAGGTCAAAACCCACCCCAGCTGAAACACAAGGCAAGACCAAAACCCACCACACCTGAGCCCAAGGAAAAGCCAAACTTCCACAGCTGAACATGAGGAAAGGTCTAAATCCACCACAGCTGAACCCAAGAAAAGGCCTAAATCCACCTCACCTGAGCCCAAGGAAAGGTCTAAATCCACTACACCTGAATTTAAGGAAAGGCCAAACCCCAGCACAGCTGAACCCAAGGAAAGGCCCAAATCCACCACACCTAAACCCAAGGAAAGGCTAAAACCCAGCACACCTGAACTCAAGGAGAGGCCTAAATCCACTACAGCTGAACCCAAGGAAAGGCCTAAATCCCAGCACAGCTGAACCCAAGGAAAGGCCAAACCTCCACAGCTGAACCCAAGGCAAGGCCTAAACCCACCACAGCTGAACCCAAGAAAAGGCCTAAATCCACCACAGCTGAACTCAAGGAAAGGCCTAAATACACCTCACCTGAGCCCAAGGCAAGGCCCAAATCCACCATACCTAAACCCAAGGAAAGGCCAAAACCCAGCACACCTGAACTCAAAGAAAGGCCTAAATCCACCACAGCTGAACTCAAGCCCAAACCCCAGCACTGCCTTCTTCTGCTCATGGGATTTCCCCAGTTTAGCCCCATTTGGAGTTTTCCCTGCTCCCTCTGCCCTGAACCGCGCTTTGTGCGAGGCCTCTGTGACCTCACGGGGCAGCTCTGCCTTGAGTAGGTTCAGGCTTTAATTGAGTTTTTGTGAGATCCTGAGCTGTTAACTCAGGATTTCACAAAAGTGAAAGAAGCGAGGAATCCGCGGAATCGCTGCCTGTTGAAGCCCTGGAGTTCATCCTTGTCAGARCTCAGCCTGGCAGCTGATTTGGGCACAATCACACAGCAAATTTGGACCTTTCCCAGCATTTTAGGCTCAGTTTATCCACAATTTCCCCGTGCTCCTCAAAGGTGAGGCTGGAGGAGTAGATCCCCTCCCGGGGCCTGCACGTTTTAAATCATCCAGGAGTCATCTCCGTGTGCGAGCTTTAATTTGCAGCTTTGCTTAAATTACGTGGAGTCCTTCAAAAGGGAAAAAAAAAAAATCAATTTGACTTTGGCAGCTGTCTCCACAATGGCTGCCAATCACCAGAGGATCTTGGCTATTTTTAAGTCTCCTGAAATCAGTCTGCATTAAGGCAATAGCTGGGCTTGGATTTAAGCCCAGGACTCTATCAATATAAAATGATTTGTTGTAAGTTTAAAGATGCTCCATCCCCATTCTCTCTCTTTTCATTTGCATTTGAAGCTTTCATCAAAACGTGGATCAACAATCCTAATGGAGCCTCTTTGTCCTCCATCCTACTTTTCCTCCAAAGAGCACCTGAGACTGCGTGTGCTCTTAACCTCAGCCTGACATGAGGGGTTCTTCCTTCTGTTCAAGCAACAAAGCCCAGTTTGTTCACTGAGAGGAGCCCAAACTGAGCCTTTCCTTGTGCCTTTGGAATGTTTTCCAGTGGAGTTCTGAGGGACAGGAGATGTGTGATTGAGGGAGGGAGTGGCTGGAAGCAAAAGGGAGGTGATCCTTCAGGCAGCAGTTGGTGGAAATGGTCATTAATTTGGAGATTTTGTTTCCCCAGGTTAAAGGCTGATGTTTGCCAAGTGTGTTAGACCAATTCTTCGTTTTCACCAGGGATGAAGTGACAGGACAAGGGGGGATGGCCTTCAGATGAAAGAGGAAAGGTTTAGATGGGAAATTGGGAAGGAATTCCTCCCTGGGAGGGTGGGGAGGGGCTGGGATGGAATTCCCAGAGGAGCTGTGGCTGCCCCTGGATCCCTGGCAGTGCCCAAGGGAGAAGAGAAAGATCCAGAGAAACACCAAAACCCCTTCCAGGACCTAAAGGGGCTCCAGGAGAGCTGGGGAGGAACTTGGGACAAGGGATGGAGGGACAGGACACAGGGAATGGCTTCCAACTAGGAAAGGGGAGATTTAGAAGGGATTTTGGGCAGGAATTCCTGGCTGGGCTGGAATTCCCGGAGGAGCTGTGGTTGCCCCTGGATCCCTGGCAGTGCCCAAGGCCAGGCTGGAGCACCCTGGGACAGTGGGAAGTGTCCCTGCCCATGGCAGGGGTGGGATTGGATGGGATTTAAGGTCCTTCCAACCCAACCCATCTCATGATTCCATTGCCAGAGCAGCCCTGGATGGGTTCAGGACACTCCCCTGCAGYTGGGATGACATTCACAGCCCATTGCTTTCCAGAGTTTGTTTGGAATCGTGCTCACAAGCGGAATAGTTGGGATTTTTTTCCAACCATCGAGTTTCTCATCCCTAATTTTGCCATCACTTCTGTCATTCCAAGCTTGCACAGGACCCTTGTGTCCATGGCTTTGCTCAGAGAGATTCCCCCAAAGGAGAGCTGTGGAGAGCTGCAGCCACTTCTGTACTGAAATCACTTTGTGACTGAGTAGAACTGAGTTAGACCCAGGCTTGTTTTAATAACAAATACATAAATCAAGATAATGTTCATTGCTTCAGCTTCTCATTCATAGCAGCRTAATTTCCCTGTGTGTTTTTCCCAAATTTGCAAGGATTTCTCTGGCAGCCCCCATCTCTACAAAAGAAAGAAGGCATTTACATTTTGGGCCTCAATTTTAGCTTTGTCTGAAACTTTTCAAGACATATGACCCTAAAAACCTTTAAAAAAAAATAAGTTTAAATTCTAAAAGAAATTTCAACCTGTTGCTCGGYCTGTGCTGAAAAGGCTGAACTGTTTTTTACAGCTTTGCTGTAAATATCTGTTAAAAATAACATAAAAACAGCATCACTTGATGGGTTTGAGCTGACTCTGGTTCCTTACACATAATCAAAGCAGAGCCACTCTGTGGCTCAGGGAGTGGCTGATCAAGAAATACCAATTTTCTTGCCTGTTCTGCTTCCTAATAAGCACCAGATATCCTACAAGTAAAACTGGCTGGTTGTTTTTCAGCTCTTTTGTGCCCTCAGGGCATTTTGCAGCAGCATTAACACCTCGGGATTAAAAGAAAAAAAAAAAAAGGAAAGTTCATTCTCATTCCTAATTTAATTCCCTAAAGTTTCATAATTTGTTTAATTTCTGGGCTTTTGGCATGAAAAACTCCCTGGCTGTGTCACTTGTTCCACTCGTGGCTCAGCATTTGGAGCTCTTTGGTTTCTCAGCAATGGAAGGAAAATCTTCCTGGAGGTTTTCCATCAAACCCATTTGGTGATGAAGGAGGGAACATCTTTCCCAGYGCTTTAAAACAGGAGCCATAAATTCTGGACTGAACTCCCCATGCCCTTATTAATAGAGAAGGGATTTTTTTTTCAGCATCCCCCTGACCTGGGGAGGGAAAAGGGCTCTACTGGGAAGGGGAATGTTCTGAGTRGGGAGCTGGACATGATTTAGAGGAGGAGTTTTTGCTCCTTGATGCCAAATCTCTTCATCCAGGGGCGTAAACCCTGTTCCTGTCACTCTCTGGGGCTGAGGGAAGGGAGTTTAGAAAATTTGGCTTCCACCAGGATGGTTAACTCTGGAATAAATCTGATAAAATCTGTTTTAGGGGGGAAATTATGGTGTTTTCAAATTATTATGGCAGTTTTCAAAGCTCCCTATGGGTGTCTACTGTGCAAATGCTGCTCTTTGTCCCATTCTTACGTGACCTTAAAAAAGGAGCATGGAATTGATAAGATGCAAATCAAAAAGGGGAGGAAAAACAGGTCCCAACCAATCGTTGTCATCAAAACAGCCCCAAAAATCAGCGTGCTCATAAAAGTGTCCAATCTCAGCACTGTGCAGAACCAATAAAATCAGGATAAACAGAATATAACCTTGAGAGGAAATAAATCCATCCCAACGTCATGGAGGAGAAATAATCCCTTGGGCTTCGTGCCAGGCAATGCAATGCTGGCTTCTAATTGCCTGGAGAGAATAAAAGAGCCAAAYGTCCAAATCCAGCTGTTCCTGCAGGCCCAGGATGTTCCTGCTGACAGCCAGGGGCTGCCATCCCATTTATCAGGGAGTTATTCACGAACAACCGAGCTTGTCACATGCCTGGGCTTTATATCTGAGGAAATCAGGAAAAAAAAAAGACATTTTGGGATCAAGGACTTTTCCCCTTTTCGGCTGATTCACCCCCTGGAATACCCAGGGACGCTTTCTGCCAGAGCAGGTTGCTGAGATAAAGTTTTATCTGTAATCAAACACTTCTTGCAGGGGATTGTTGTGTTCTTAGAGRTGCTCCAGGAGTCTCKGAGTGACTCAGGGATCAGATATTTYGCGGTGAGGTCTCCAAAGCCTTTGTGTCACCTGCTCAGAAAAGAAACCATCCCCTGCAAGGAAATTGAGCTTGTAAAGATCACCTCAGAACTTCGTTTTTCTATAAATACAGATCTCAGTAGCCCACTTTACTCATCCACCCTGAGCAGTGTAATTCCCATGAATTTGAAATACATTAATAAAGCATGAAATAGAATTTTWTCCTCCCCTCAAGGTGCTCGGAGTTGGGGTTTTTTKSCYTTTTTYCCCCCAAATATGGGAAATTAACACCAAGGAAAGGATGGGGATTAAAGCAGAGAGTGACTCAGTTTTATTTTCAAKTATTATTAGAGCATCAATACATTTAGATGGGTGAATATATTTTGTTATTCAGCYGAATCTGAGATAGGGGAATTACCAGGGAAAGACAGGAAGAGTTGGRCTGGGGCAGTGAGAGTGAAAATAGCTGGAAAGCAGCAGAGAACTCCCTGTATTGATTCTGGGATCATTTGAATTTCATCTCTGTAATGGGATGGATGATGTGAATGGGAAGGACAGGAGAAAGGGATCCAGGGGATGAGAATATTTAAATGCAGAGCAAGAACATCTTAAGGAGCAATTGAATCTTAATATCTGGCATTGCTTTTTGTTTGAGAGCCCAGCCTGTGCCTCACCTAAGAGCAACTCCTGCTGAAATTCAATTCCTTGGAGCCCATTTCTGCTGCTGTCCAGCTTTGCCAGCGCTGAGGAGGAAGATGAGGAATTCCTCAGGACAGCGAGGAACTTAGATTAAACAAAATAAGGAGCAAGGAAGATTAAGTGAAACAAGCCTGCAGATTTCCACAGCAGCGATTTTTCAGTTCCAGCCTGGGGGAATGAACTGCACAAATCCCTGACTGCGGGACACTGGAACCTTGGGAATCAGCCCTGAATGCAGGAGCTGYGTCCGGATGTGTTTTGCTGCCCATTCCCAGATGCTTCCCCATTTCCTGAGGCTGTGTTTTTGCAGATAACACCGAACCTTTTGCTGATAACGAGGTGCTCCTTTACCCACAGCCACGAGCTGGGATTGCTGAAACCGGTGCAATAAAACAGTCCAATTCCACAGAATTCTTCTGCTGGGAAAGGAGTTGGGTTTGGCCATTGCAGGCTCCTGTTTCCATGAAGAGCTCTTGGCTTTCTCAGGGCTGTGTTGGACTCAATCAGGATCCAGACTGTGAGGCCCCCACAGGCCACCACACCTGGGGAGAGGGAGGCTGGCTGGATTGCCATCTTCCTGGCAAAATCATCCTCCTGCCTGTGTGTTTTGGACTGGGGCAGCTCCCAGGGTGAGCAGGGAGGTGCCCCAAGCGTGGACCTGCAGGTCTGGGACCTCCCCAGAGCTTTGTCTTAATTAGYGCTGGGTCAAAGAGCTCTCCCCTCATCCCAGCAGAGCTTTTTTGTCTTTCTGCATCACGGCATGATCATTACCTGGCCAATTAAAGGCTGTTCCAGGTTTTTTATGGGAGTTCCCAGCAGCTCCCACCGCAGAGCTTGGCTCTGATTTAAGCCCCAGGGATGCAGGGGACACAAACATTTAACAGCAGGGCTGAAAGGACAGTGCAGAGGTGAGCAGGAGGGGAGATGCTGCGGAAGGATTGGAGCAGGAGGTCAGGGAGGAGACCAAAGGGTTGGAGCTCTCAATTTAAAATACTCTTTCAGGCTTTAAATGCCTAATGGAGGTGAAGTTGCCTGCCAAAGGGTGTTTATTACTAATTAAACACCAAACTGTGCAGGGCAGCTGGGGTTTGGATGTACCTGAAACTCAATTTTTTTCCCTTTTCCAGCGCTGTGTATAAAATTCCCCCGGTGTGATCTGCTGGAGTTGAGTCTCTCTTTATGTTTCCAGTCYCTTTTTATGTTTCCAGTGGCAAGAGGAGACATTTCTCCCTTTGAAGGCAGCACCAGGCTGCAGCTCCAGCCCTGCTTGTTTACACATCCATGAAAACCAGAGGGGATCACCTGGAGATGGCTTTTCAGGAATCAAACATTCAAACAGCAGGAATAACTCACTGCTGGAAAAAYATCTGGAATTTGGAAAGCTTAGACTTTTCAAGCCTTTGGATATTTCCACCTGTGCCTTCACTGTCTTTTCTTTCAGCTGCAATTAATTCTTCTCTCCATTACATTATTCCCAAAAATTCAGTTTTAGGGGCAGGGAAGCTTTCATCACCTGCAGGAATGTTCACTGAAGGGTCTCAAACCTAAATTAATGGCACTGTCTGGTCAGGGTTGGACTTGGCGACCTTGAATGTCTTTTCCAGACTCAGTGACCTTGGATGTCTTCTCCAAACTCATTGATTCCAGGATTCTGTGCACTGGCTTTTGGTGTATTCCTAAAAACAGGGAGGAAATGGAAAGGGAGCCTAGGAATTTCCAGAAGAAATAGTGATAAAACAGGAAAACCAGCATTACTTCCCCCGCCCATTTCCCGTTCTGATTTTGTTTTCCACACAAGAGATTTTGTTTGCCAAGAAAATTTTACAGAACGTTAAAAAATTTCCCTTATTTTTCAGAGTTTGGCCATTCATTATAATTTTGTTTTTGTTGTGTTTGTTTTTGTTTCTCACTGACACTGGAAGCCCTTTGGGGTGCATCCACTGCCTGCTGCAGTTTGGCTTCCAGTCCCTCACCAAACTCTTTAGAGCTTCTCAAAAGCAAGATTTAAAAGAGATTATTCAAGCAATAAACCCCAAAATATAAAAAATCAATTATAGAGCCAAGAGAAACCTGGGAAGTTTTGGTGTTGGTGTCACAGCCTTRAAACATCCACAGCTTTTAGGGCTTCTTTTAGGGACCACCAAACCTCATCAGGGAAAAATGAAATAAATCTTGATAAGTGCTTGAAAATAAGATAAATTTAAAATATTAATCTGTAGAGTAATACTTGAGTTTAGGGTTTGGTTTGAGTCCATTTCTGAGGGACATTGGTGGTTAAACAACAGCAAAGGAGCTTTTTAGGAGCTCATTTCAGGCCCCCAGTGCAGCACCGGGGGTGCTCCTGCTCCCATTCTGCCACTCYGGGGCTGTCAGCCTCATTAGGATTTAAATCACAAGTATTTGGGCTTAAATAAGCTTTATTTCTGATTAATGTAATGCCATGAATTTTATGTCTTTTTTAGAGTCTTTAGCTGAAAGTCAAAGCTTATGATAAATACTGCAGCTGTGGGGGAAAGTTGATTAAATTAGCCCTGGGAATGGACGGTGGGGAACAGGAGGGGAATGAGCAAATTCAGGGGTTTGCAGCTCTGCTCTCACTCTTTGTTCATGGATTCAGTCTGCTCTTGAAAAAAAAAATAGAAATATTCAAAGATTATTTTTTTTTAACTGAGGGATTAGCGAGGAGAAAAGGAAAAAAGTTTTTTTCACTGCTGGAAGAAGTGAGAGCTTTGTGGGTAATTCCCCTTCTCTTCTAATATAATAAATTTTTTATGTTAATTAGAGGGGGGGGAAAAAAAGGTGGAGGAGAAAAATTAAACTCAAAATTCCTTCCCATGTCCCCCCAAAGAATAAAAAATAAAATGAAAACCCCCAAACCCAAATGCCTTTAAGACCCTCTCTTAGTGGGATTATTTAAAGCTCATTTTAGCGATGGGTGAGATGAAATAATGATCAATTACTTTGCTTKAAACACTTCAACCTTGCCCAAAATGTGTTTTGGAGGTTCAGGATGGGTTTGGTTGCCCATCTGCTTCCCAATCCCCAGGTTTCCTGAGAGCAGGAAATCCAAATAGAGCCAAACTCCTCTTCAAAATTAGGGAGTTTTGTTTTTTTTTTTTTTGCAGAATGTCTGATTTGTGGGCACATTTCAGGAGGGAAAGGTGACCTTGAGGGAGGAGAGGATGCAGAACTCTCTGCCCTGAGAGCCTGAACTTGGAAACTCCACGAAATGTGGGATAGGAAATAATCAAACAATCACCCGAGCAGATTTACAACAAACAAGTGCCCAGCAATTAAACGTGATGGTTGTGCACAATTCCATTTATTGGCTTTAAATAAGCAGGTGAGGGTTTTGGGGGAAGAGGGCAGATGTTTGATCAGCATCTAATTATTTGTATCCGAGACGCTCTGGGACGAATTCTGTTCTCCTCTACCCAATAAAGCCAGAAAAGCTCTCTAAATATAGCAGATCCAATCAATCTGGGGAATTTGAAGCCTTTTCCTGTCCCTCTGCTGAAGGGTTTTGCCTGGGGAGGCCTTTCCTGGGAGAAAAGGATTCTGGCTTTCAGTTATCCCTCTGTGATCCATGAACCAGGCCTTGTGCCCACACTCACCACCCTGAAATACCTGGGGCTGGTGTCAGCTGCTCCCCTGGACTGAAAGAAACTGAAATAAACTTAATTTAACTGAAAAAAATGGAAATAAATGGAAATAAACTTAATTAAACTGAAATAAATAAAAATAAATGGAAATAAACTGAAATAAACTGAATGAAACAGAGATAAATGGGAATAAATTAAAATAAACTGAAATAAATTGAAATAAMCAGAAAGAAACTGAAATAAACTGAAATAACTCCATCGTCCTGTGAGCTACAGGACTGCTGATCACAGAAATAGCTTTGYTCTCTCTGYTGCACCAATATTGACAYGAATTTCAGCTTTCCAGAAGCTTCATTGAGAAAGTGAAGGGGAAAAGAAAAGGAAATTCTTGCACATGAAACTCATGACAGTGGGAGGAGTTCTGGAGTCAGAGATCTATTTACATATCTGGAGTTAGATATGTAGTTATTTATATATCTGGAGTTAGATATTTATTTATTTATATATATATCTGAGTTAGATATTTATTCATATTCCTGGAGTCAGACATTTATTTTTATATCTGAAGTTAGATATATATTTATTTATTTATCTCGAGTTACATATTTCTTTATATTCCTGGAGTTAGATATTTATTTCTATTCCTGGACTTTGATATTTACTTTTATATCTGGAGTTAGATATTTATTTATATTCTGAGAGTTAGGCAGCTATTTCTTTATATATATGAAGTTAGAATTATTTATATTCCTGAAGTCAGATATTTATTTATATTCCTGGAGCTATTTCTTTTTATACCCCCGGAGTCAGGTATTTATTTAAAAGCCTGAAGACGTCAGAATCAGTTCTGGAATGATTTACACCCATCACTCCCCTAATGAGAACAAATGCCTTGTGTTTGATGTGGATGTGCAAGGAGCACTTCATCCGTCAAATTGCACCCGTGGAGAGGAGGAAAACACGGGAATTATTGCCCAGACAATGGGCTCTGGGATGCAGCAGGGATGGAAACCCATCAATCTCGGGGTTTGGACGTGAGCAGCTCCCAGGTAGCTCTGAGTGTCCTGGTTTGAAAGCAAAACCAGTGAGAGATTCTAAGCCAGAAATACAATTTAACAGGAAAACTATAAAATAAATGGAATAGCAAAAGGAACAAATGAAACCACCCTTGACAGAGTCAGAATCCAAGCTGACACCCTGTTCATTAGGGGGGTGGCAGCAGTGCAGATGAAGTGGAATTGTTGAAGCAGTGATCCCATAGAAAGATCTGGCAGCTCCTGTCCTATGGGAATCCATTCAGTGAGGGCTCCTTGTGCTGTCTCAAACCCCAGATTAAATCCAGCTGGGAATGCTTGGCTCCTTCTCCCTCTGGGAATCCATTCAGTGAGGTCTGTGGTGTTCCAAGCTCCAGATTAAATCCAGCTGGGAATGCTTGGCTCCTTCTCCCTCTGGGAATCCATTCAGTGAGATCTGTGCTGTCCCAAGCTCCAGATTATATCCCACTGTCTTTGGATGCTGGAAGAGAGGCTTCGATCAAATCGCCACAAATCCAAGGATTTTTGCACATCCCAAAGGTCAGGGGAGGGCTCTCAGGGCAGCTTTGGGCAGAACTGAGCCCATTTTCAATGGGGGAGTTGAGAAAACTCCAGGTTTTCCCAGGCACCCACAGCAATAATATTCAGAGTTCAATTGTATGGAGAAAACACCTTTTCCCCTTGGAAAATCGCTTACAAACAATCAAAGTCTGCAACCAGGAATCATAAAAGAGTGGGTTTAATACTGGAAAAATACCAGGAAAAAAAAACTGAGTTGGAGCTGTTTGCTCATCAGCTAATTGTGGTTTAAAACTTTTGTTTTCATGCCTGTTTACACTAAAATCACGGGAGGAGAAAGAGTTCCTYAAACACAGGTTGCTATGGAATTTCTCTGCGAGGAACAAGCAAATTGAAGTGATTAAGGAGGCAGAAAAATCCGTGTGAGACACGGGGAGCAAACAGGCAACAAACTGAGGCTGCCGTGTTCCTGCACGGGGGAAAAAATAGCAGAGAGAGGAGTAAAAATAGTCTGAGCTGCTCCTTGTACCAAACCCATCCCCAGCCCAACAAAACATCCCAGCTCTTGGAGGGGGAATGCGTCACTTCTTGCTGTCTGGAGCAACTCTGTTGTGGCTGAATTGGAAAAACCAAGACCTGACAGGAATAGGGGAGGGAAAAGGACATTTCCAAGGGGTTTTGTTCCCAAATCAAGTAATTCAATGGCTTGGGAAGAGGTTTGAACGTGGGTTGGTTTACATCAGCCAGGAAATAATTTGGGGCTGGTCGTGGAGAGTTCCCATGGAGTAGGTTTGGGGTTTCATCCGCAGGAATTACTCCATGGAGTAGGTTTGGGGTTTCACCCACAGGGATTACTCCATGGAGTAGGTTTGGGGTTTCACCCACAGGAATTACTCCATGGAGTAGGTTTGGGGTTTCACCCACAGGAATTACTCCATGGAGTAGGTTTGGG